>QUSF01000029.1:6701486-6746457 GCA_003676055.1 Chloebia gouldiae
TATTATTATTATTATTATTATTATTATTATTATTATTATTATTATTATTGTTGTTGTTGTTGTTGTTGTTGTTGTTGTTATTTTTGTTATTTTTATTATTGTTATTATTGTTATTATTATTATATTACTATTATTAGTGTATGTTGGAAAATTAAATTTAAAAATTACCATTCTTTGCTAAGTAGGGGCTCAGTTTTCAGAGTGAAGATCTGCAGACCTGTCTGTATGTATGTGATGACTTTAAAATACTCTGATGACTTTAAAATACACAAAGGACTCCATTTCCTTCTGGACAAGTATGGAGCCAAATGTCGATGGCCTTGACCCAGTGTGGGCAGCTGAATGAAGGCTTGTGTCTGTACACAGTGATATCAAGCATCACCAGAAGAGAAGAAATTCACAGTCAGTTTGCTGATGTGCTTTCCAAATTTCTTTAACTAAATCTGCAATCTGTATGGGGATCATTCAAATGCAAATGTCAAGAGGGTGAACAAGCCATGTCATATGCATTATCTTGGGAGAGCAGTGGAGCTTTGGTTTTAAGGATCCTTTTGCTACCCTCCTCTGACATGTAGTCAGTATTCCTGAGGGATAAAAACCACACCATAAGAAGCAAGACTTGCGCCCTCACCTTTACAATTTCTCATGTATGAATAAATTCAGGATTAGATAAAGACTGAGCAAGAGAACACAGGAAAATGAGGATTGCTCTGTCTTCTTTGCTAGAAGGAAGTTCCTTATTTGTATGTTCCTGCATCCACAACTAAAAATAAAAATATTTTATTTTATTTTATTTTATCACTCCAAAATTAAAATGAATCCTTAAAGAAACACAGGGCCCTTTGTGGCATCTTGATTATATATTCATGCTTTATGTATATACTGATATTTTTTAATTTCTACTCACATTCCCAACTTTACAAATGATATTGACACAGGTAAATAGGAAATAGGAAGAAACAGAAAAAGGTGTTGTAACAGTTATGTGTAATTCAGAAGCTGGATATTGTTTGGACACAAGAAAGCTATCAGTTTGTACCTCTTCTAGGAGTCTGTGTTTCATTCTCAACAAATGTTCTAATATTTGAGCTGCTGCATAAAATCAGCTTTGAATGAGCCCTTTCCAAAACCTTTTTCTAAGAGAGACTTCTAAGACACAGTACTGCATTAAGGAGGATGTGTAATGAGTAAGGTTCAAATCACAGTAAAAATAAGATTTGAGGAAGTCATTTAACAGGTGTCTTTTTTGTAAATATCAAGCTGAGATGCACTTCTCTCAAGGCACTTCTTAGGAGCATAAACACCTGATTTTTGATTGAGGATTCTATTTCAGAAGCCATTAAAAAAATGTTCTGTACAGCTAGTCGGAACACAGAGGTTACAAAGTCCTTTTCAGATCTCATTTTATGACTGTATGAATAAAGGATGACATAGAAAAATTAGCTATCATTAATAGAAATTATTTTAAATTTTTATCTTGTTTTTATCATACTTCACTCTGTTTGTATGATTGCTCTGTCTCCATTTCTTAGTTCTCAAACTCTTGTGTTCAAACAATTATTCTGGAACCTATTTACCCACTGTAACTTAGTTCACCTTTCATCCAGTGCAATTTATGAGAACTAAACTTAAGCTTGTAACTAAGATTTCCACTAAACTGAGACTCTTTACAGCAGGAAAAAAAAAAAAACAAAACAACTTTTCTTATCTATCCTACATTGTTCATAGATACAGGCACTTGTAAATACTGATTTTACTAAAGTGCAGTGAATATGTGCATCCATTTTATTTGTTAACAGTGGGAACAGAAAATGTTGACATTTACATGCAAAATCCTTCCCCATAAAAGCAGTGGAATGCTCTTTAAACTCTTCACTATCCCATCAAAGAAAAACATAGATTCATGGATTTTAAAGTCAAAAGAACTCACAAAAAAGGCTTGAAGCAACCTTTGAAGACAATCCAAATATATGCTGAACACATAATGATGCAATCTCAATCACGTTTCTCAGTTTTTCTTTCAGACAGGTTTTGAAGACGTCCAGAGATGAAGACCTTCCTCATCTCCCTTAGCAACCTGTTCCAGTGCTTAACAATTTTTCCTGTTATGTTGTTTAGTACTCCCTTTTGTGCAATGAAAAATTCTCTTTCCACATACTGAAACTATGGCCTCTTCTCTGTACTGAGTATATCTCTGAGAGTAGTCAATTTCTATCAGGTCTATTATGGTGTAGATGGAAGCTGAAATATTTATCCTTGTCTTTTCCAGAATAATATGTGTATATGTGATATATTCCAGCATTCTCTCTTGATCATCTCCTTCCAAACTCACTGTTTTTTCTTTCTTTGTGTTTTTTTTGTACTTGAAGGCCAAAATTGGAGACAAGACTATATGACCTCATATGACTCTGGCATATAAGTGTGCCAGGTAGAGGGTCATTCTTAAAACATTCTGGTTACAGACTTGTTAATGAGGATCAGTGTTTGGTCATCCCAGGTTCACAAGATGACACATGACTGCTTTTTTTCAGCAAGTGTCTTGGACCTTTTCTGCAGAGCTGCCATGTAGTCATCCCCAGCCTGTACTGCTGCACAGTTATTTGGCTTTGGTGAGAGCTTGGTTCATCCTATACGTCAGACTGCTGGAAAAAGTGTTTAACTATTCTCTCATACTGATCCCAGGGAAGCTTCTCATGAACTATCTGTCCTTCTGACTTCACAGAACACAGGAACACATTCAGGTGGTTTTGGATGTCTCCAGAGGGGAAGACTCCATACCCTCTGTTGGAAACAGTTCCACAGCATTGCCTTCAACACAAAGTAGTTCTTCCTCATGCTGAGGTGAAACTTCTTGTGTTTTCATTTACAGTCAATGCTCCCTCTCCTGTCACAGGGCACCACTGACAAGAGTCTGGCACTATCTTCTTGTCACCCTCCATTAAGATATTTTTACATATTAATGAGATTCTCTCTCAGATTTCTCTTAACCAGAATAAATAGGCCAAACTTCCTGCAGTCTCTACTGATAAAAGGAATGCACCAGACCCCAAATCATCTTTGTGTCCTCTGCTGGACCTGCTCCAGTAGCTCCATGTGCTTCTTGTGTTGACAAACACACAACTGGACTCTGTACTCCACATGTGCCTCACCAGGGCTGCGTAGAGGGACAGGATCAACTCCCTCAACCTGCTGGCCCCACTCTTCCCAATACACCCCAGGAAACCACTGGCCCTCCTGGCTGCAAGGTCACACTGCTGGCTAATGGCCAGCTTGTCACACACCAAAGCTCCCAGGTCCTTCTCCTCACAGCTGCTATCTGGTAGGTCAGCCCTCATCCTCTGCTGGTGCTTGAGGTTATTCCTCCCCAGGTGCAGGACCCTACACTTTACTTCATTAGGTTTCTCTATGCCCAGCTCTCTAGCCTGTCAAACCATGGAAGTCTTGAATTACGCTTTGCCAATAGAAACTGAGGCAAACATTGAGCAACTAAGCTTTTCCTACAGTCTTTAGTAGAGGAACTCCTGTCCTTTCAGCAGCAACCCCATGTTAACCTTGGTTTCTTCCTCTTGCTGAAAGTATTCTTTTCTCTTACTAAGTTGCCTTTGACATTCCTTACCAGTTTTAACTCCAGCTGAGATATGGCCTTCTTACTTCAATCTTTGGATGCCTGGACAGTGTTTCAGTGTTATTACTCACAGTTCCACATCCAGCTAGCCTGGCCCTTGGCCATGCTAGCCTGTTTTGTGTAGATCAAGATGGATCATTCTGGTGCTTTGAGGAGGTTGCCCTTGAAGATTTTATCTTCCAGGGCAAACTTCAAGCTTTCACACATGCCAACTGCCTAAACCTACTCTCCTGATACACAGGATCTTTACGCTGATAGTACCTTAGTTTCTTCCCCATCAAGGCTAACTCATGGTCACTGTAGCAGAAGCTCCAAGTCTCAGATTCCTGTTCAGTTCTGCTTTATCTGATTGGCAAATCCAGCACATCTTTTTTATTTTGGATATTCACCATCTTCAACAAAAAAATAATGACAGCAGCCCGGCTTAACCTTCTGTACAGCACCAGCCACAGAATTTCATGCTTGACTCCAGGGATGAGCCTAGTAGCTTGTCTTTGGTAAGAACATATTTTCCAGAGAAACATTCAGTATTGATCTGAGGATAAAAAAAGTAGTGAATAAGCCAGTTTTGTGCATTGTTTTCCTTCTTCATTAGAAGTGGGTACTTTATTTTAATTCACCTGATTTCACGATTTAGGTTTGGTTTATCTAGTCTTTTCTGCTAAGTGAGAGAATCCTGCGGCCCTTTCTTTCTTATAGAAATACTTACATAGAAAATTCATGATAGTGTGGTAAAAATAGATGATCAAGTTTTTATATTGAGGGAACATCTTTTAATATTTTCTGCTTTCTGGAACTTGGAAGTGTAAAAAGTTTCATTAAGGAGAAATAGCAGTGACTTCTGATATATCTAAAACTTTGTCTAAAGGGTTGAGCTAGTCCATTCAGGTATTCACTGAGGCAATTCACTCATTCTTTGGTTCTATTGTATATGTAATAAGCATTACTGTGGGCCTCAGGTAAGTCTTGAGCTGGAAAGTAATAGTATAACCTTATCAGAAGCAAAGAGTGCAGCTTCTGAAACAATGACTTTTACATAGTGAGTATGATAAATGAAAGCATTTTCCTCTTGTTTAAGAAACTAGGTTTTTATGAGTTTATTGTAGAATATTTAAAAGGATAGAGAAATACTTTATTTGAGTTTGTAAATTTTAGTGGCACTAGTGTTTCTATCCTTTTTTTTTCTTTTTAATCCTGGGTTCTATTGCTTTTTTATTTCAAAGTAATAAGAAGTTGAGAGAAAATTCTTAGCACAATGTGTCAGATTTTTCTGTTCAGGTACAGCTTTCCATTTAGTTTTCCACTTCTCCAGTTTGGCTGACATGTTAAAACTACCTCTTCGTGTGTACCTGTGTAAGTAGTCATTTAAACAAGGAATTTTAAACTTCAGCATTTTGAAGGGGTTTTGGCACATTTGGTTATGGTTGTTTTTTCTCCATGAGGATCCCTGTATATTCCTTTGATTTAGGGTTTATGAAATTAATTTAGCTAAAGGTTTTTCAAATTTACATTCTTATTCCTTATTCAGTTTATCTTTGTGCAGTTCTTTCCTGTCTTTAAAATGCCTCTTCAGTTTTTATGAACAAAAATGTTATTTTTTAAAGCAACTTTCATCTTTGGAGTTCAACATATTAAAATATTCTCAGAATGATGGATGACAATTTTCTGAGTGCAATTAATCTGCAATTCCAACTGATTTCATGATGTTATTGTCACAATTGTCACAATTTAAAGAGTCACTGAATACTTCTAAAACTATTCATTTTTCTTTTACTTAATAATGTGAATATTGACTATGAATTTTGAATGCTGTTTTTTTTTACTTACACATATTAAAAGTAGAAAGGTCAGTTTAATTTCCTGAGCTTGTTTTATTCTAGTTTATCTATTAGTTTCTTGAGTGCAGAGCTTAGCATAGTAAAATTCCCTGTGCAGGAAAAGCCAGATAAAACTGATGGAGCAGAATAGAAGACAACGAGCCATCCTACTGAAAGATGGTGCTGACTCTGAAGCCTGGTCTAGGGCTTTTTGCCATCAGAAGGCAAAAAGCTGTTTGAAAACCAATGGATTACTATTCAATTCAAAAAATCAAGGATGAGATCCTCTACAAACAGCAGTGTGTGGGAGCACCACTTACTTTTGGAGTGTGCTACCAGAATGTTTCTTAAATGGAGACAGAGAAAAATTTTCTGTGCATTTCAGTTTCTGTCAGTAATTCATTCAGCTTTATTTATTTTTTATATAAAACAAAGTTTTATATCAACTTTGATACATTCACAGGACTACGAGTAATTAATGACTGAAAGCAAAACATGTTCAATAACAATAAACAGAACATAAGGGGGAAAATGTTGCCATACAGGTACATGAAATTAAATTACTAACTGAGGCTTTGTTCATATGCACTAACTTTCCAGGTAACTGTCCTGAATCCCTGTAGCATCATCAGCAAGAAAGGCATTTCTATAAAGATACATATCCATTTTCAAAGTGGCATGGCAAGTAAAAGGCAAAATCTTATATAAAACTGATTTTCTTTTCAATATCTACAGATGGAATTAAAACTATTACATTCAAAGAAATGTAAAATAATTGTTATGTTATCCCCCAAAAAATTAGTTTTGTTGTAATTTTTTTATGGTCTTAAGGAATCCTTTTATACTCATGCAACTAAAAAGATCATCAACTGTCATGAGCACCAGAAAGCTTGAAAGAACTTTTCCCCATGTGACCCAGTCCACATCCCATGGAGCATTTCATTACGAAAATACAGCTGTAACTTACTGAGAATTTTTTTATCCTTTTCCTAGTTCATATCCTTTTATATAGCACCTGCAGATTGGTGCTGATTATGTTGGATTGAAGGGTAGGATATTCTCTCAAAAAGCAACAATGAATTGGCCAACTGAATTTTCAACTGTCACAAACAAGTTTCTGCAGCTACCACAAAATAGTCCCCAGTTTTATTGCAGCTGTGAAAAACATGTTGGCAAGACCTCTCTGCTTCAAATGCTTAACTTTACTTTGTCACTTAAATTATCCATCAAAAGTCACATTTTCTAATGAGCGCCCTTTGATGTCTTTTTCTTCTTAAACTTGAGTATTTCAGCATGTCAAGGTGACCTCAAGGAAGAAATGCTCTTAAATTATTGTTCATTTGAAGGGCTTTTCTTGTGGACAGCATGATTATCTCATCTTGTCAGGGAGGTGGTCAGGGGTTATGTCCTTTTTTCCTCCATCTCCAGTTTCTTACTCATTCTCTGCCAGAATACAAATCAAGGCAATGATGTGTGTTAGATAAAATGTCCATCATTTTTCTGGTGTGCATCTCTATCAAGCTACAGTAAAGCAGAGCTCTTTGTAACATTGATGCAAATGAAGTATTGGTGCAATCTGTGGTAGTGAATAATGTGAGTGTATGAGTTTCTCAATTCCCATATTAAGGGTGAGAAAAAAAAAAAGAACCTGTTAGGTAACAACTAAAAGGAAAAGTCACACAATTCAGGTTTTCTAATACAGACACTGGGCTCTTTACTTAGATACAGTGGTCCATGGTAGAGTCAAGTGTGTTCAGATGCTCACCTAAGACCTCAAAAATGAGGATGTTACATTGTTAGTCATAGGTCTCTCATTTTATTTTGAGCAGGTAATTTTGGTTATCTTACTGACTTCATGGAAATGTTAATCTCCCAGGCAATTGTGTGTCTTACATATTTTATACCTTATGATCCAGCTCTGCCTGTGAAACTGGTATTTCTACTCAACCATATGTCATTTAAATTGATATTTGGACATTTTTTTGATAAATACATAAAAAAAAGTAGATAACAAGACAAAACACTAAGCAAATAAGCTAAATTGCCGTGCAATTCTGTATTTGTTATCTTGAGGCAGGCATAGACTAAATTCCTGAATTCTGAAGGTTCAGTTCCCAATGTCAAGTCCCAAGTTAAGAATCCTTAATACCTTGCTGGCACCTCCAATGTTTTATAAAACTATATCCATCCAGTGGACCAATGAGCAATAGCTGCAGTTTGTAGGACTCTAGATTTGTTTTTCAAAGTCTGCTAGAGGTGAGGTTCTTCCCGTTTTTACAGCTACAGAATTAACAAAGAAAATACTCCTACTATAAAACACATTGAAAGTAGAAACAAGAAAACAAATGCTGTTCATAGGACAAAAGCAAGTTAGATAATTGAAGGAATATTCTGGAAAACTATCATCCCAAGAAAAGGTTTGAAAGACTGAATTTCAGTTTGGGAAAATTTACTGAGGCAAATGGGCTTAGAAGAGGGTTCAAAACACACGGCAAAGACTCTCTTGTCCTACCACCCACCATTTTGATAGAAAAATTGATAGAAATTGTTCATCCACCTTTCAGTTAAATGAGCAGGATTCTAGTTGCAGACTTGGAGTTAATATGTTTTTCTGACTAAAAGAAACAAACTGACATCTGGAAAAGAATTAAAATAAAACTATCTATCTTCTGAATTCAAAAAGCAATAAACTTTACATTAAAAACTAAAAGTTTATTTCAACTTCCAAGAGGATTGAGGGGTTTTATGTATATTTTTTTCTTTCTGATATGACTTTGAAGTTAAAAAGGTCATACTTATTTCACCTGCTCAGTAATGGCTCTGATGGCTCTGTGGCAGTAACTGTAATTGATTGTGAAGGGTTTTTTGTTATTTTTGGACTTTTTTTTTTTTGTCATTCTTTATGGATTCAGATCTTGCAGATTAGAAGCTTCGGGGATTATCAGGCAGCCACAGTCAGAACTGAAGAATTATCAGAGGATAATCTTGTACTATTGCAAACTCCCTACTATTAGGTATCATCCAATCATTCATTCAAGGAATTGTTATATATTTGTTCAGCTACTCTGCATTGTTAAAGTCTCCTTCATTCCCTTTCAAATTTACTTTCATGAACTGTATAAGCATTATAGATGGTACATAATAAGTCTCTGCTGCAAAGAAAGAGATGATTCTTTTTAATTTTATTTAAACCAAGTTCAGGGTTGAAGAATCATGCCCATGCATTAAGATAATAAAAAAAAAAAAGTTATTTATAACTTTTCCTCTTAGTTTCCGTGGGCATGCTTCTCTTACTCTCTTTTCAACTTAACACTTCGTAGAGAGCAGCTCAGAGGCCTAATATGAGTGGATCAAGAGTCATCCAAAATGAGAGCAAACACATCTCAATCTCAGTAGCTGCTGCTTTTGCTATTTCAGGCTAACAACTTCCAGAAGAGGAAGACTGAGAAATCCTGAAAGAAGACACTTTATATCCTATAAACACAGAGGAAGAGGGTACCAGTCTCTCTATGTCATTGGCTACAGCTCCTCCTTATCTTTTCCTATGATGCCAGCAAGGAAATGGTAACATTAGGCTGTTAGAATTAGGCTGAAATGTCTCAGTGGCTGCACTGAGTTGTCCACTAAGAGATTGATGAATTTCCCTTCACATGGATGTCACTGATGACACAAATTGCAGGGCCACAAGGAATAAGGCCTTGACATTCTAGAGATAACCCCAGGCAACGGTGGGAACAGGTTGAAAAATGACACCACTTGGGCTAATTTTTAGGTCATGAGTAAATGTGAAGGGCTGGGCATTTTCTGAAAGGCTAGAAAGTAATGTCAGCAAGACCTGGTATTTCATGCATTCTCCTATGCGTGAAACTCATTGCTCTTTTACATTGGAATAAGAAAATGCAGCCTTACATGTTTTAAAAACTCATGAAAAAAGATGACTTCTCATCTCTCAAAAAGAACACAAATCAAACATATTAATGTCTGGTAACTTTAGAAATTTTCTCCATTGACCCTGACTCAGTAACTAACCATCTGTGTTCTCAGAATGTTATTATTTCTAGGAAGAATATTTTAGCCAAAATAGGATTAAGCTCATATGCCATACAGGCCAAGAATGCATATAGTTACAGTTATTTTACACATAGCATACCATTACAGAAGCTCATCTAATGAGATGGAATGATACTAACTCATTCATTCTGTGCACTCTCTTGCATGTATCTATCAAAACAAGGCTTTCTCATTTGCTGAAAGCTGCTGTTGGACTCTTTTTGGAGCCTTGTCTCTGCACCAAGTGACATGCAAGAGTCACATCTCCTTTACCATGCTCATTATCTAACCGTTCTCCTTAAATACATTCGGGGAGGAAACAGAGAGCAGAAGCATTTTTTATGCTTGAAGAAATGTCATATCTACAAGTGAGATGAGATGAGATGAGATTCCAAGAAAAATATTTTCTTACCTGGAATTCTGGGCGTCTAATAGGCTAGATGCGAGTTTGTCAGACTGTAAGTAAGTGCATGCTGCATCCCAAGGTGTCATGGTTTTGGCTGGGATAGAGTGAATTTGTCTCTTAGTAGCTGGTACAGTGGTGCAATTTGCATTGAGTATGAAAATAATATTGGTAACAGAGTGATGGTTTAGTCGCTGCTCAGCAAAGCTCACCAAATCAAGGACTTCTCAGATTCCTATGCTCTTACAATGAGTAGATGCACAAGAAGTCAGGAGGCAGCACGACCAGGACAGCTAACCTGAACTGGCCAAAGAGATATTCCACACCATAGAACATCACTCCAGTGTACAAACTGGGCAGAATTGGCTGGATGTCACTGCTCACTCCTGACAACAGGCTGGGCATTGATCAATGCCCAATCATGTGAGCAATCATGTTGTGAAACATTTGTTTCTCTTCAGTTTTATTCCTCCCCCTCCATTTTTTTTTTGTTTGGATGATTATGATGATGATATTTGGGTTGTTTTAGTTATTAAACTCGTCTTATTTCAAGCCAAGTTATTTACCTTTTCCTTGCCATTTTATTTCCTGTTGGGTGCATGGTGGGGCCTGAGGGAGTGTCTGCATAGCTCAGAGCTGACAGCTTGGGTTAAACCATGATACATGGGCATGTCAGCACATGCTTGCACAAGGAATTGGGGTAAACTACTAGTGTCTCTTATGAAAATACATATTGTTTAATGAAAACAAATGAGAAAAGTATATGCTTCATACCATCTCAATTTTCTCATAAACAGTATTGCTCTGCGTGAGAGCTTCAATGCTGGAAAATCTAGGGGGGAAGAGAAAACTCCCAATATTTCTTTATCTATTTATTTAATGGGCAACTCTCCAGTAATTCATTACATAAAATAAGCTGAATCCTTGAAACAAAGGAGAGGGACAAAATTGTGAATCCTCTGAGGGACTGAATATTTTTAGCTTGCCACGCAACTGTCTTGATGAGATTTATAACTTTTCAGTGGAAGTAGCAGTTTCCCTTCTGAAAGAAATTCCTGAATGGAAAATTGTTTACTTGAAACCAAGTCCACAGGGGGAGTTAGCTATCTGGCCTCACTTGTGTGGCCAACAACAAGACTATCAATACTCCATGGATCAGCAAATAAATTCAGTACATCCAGTGCCGACAAGTAGAACCCTGCATTATACAGAAAGATGGTGCCAAAAAAAGAAAGGATGAATCCCATATTACCCTAAGAACTCTGGTCTTCCAAAAGCTTTAATCTCTTTCATGAATTTAGGCTGTCCTTTAAAAAAGAGAACACTACTTTGCTCTAGAACAGAGGTTCGTCCTACCTGGTATCTGCATGTCTTACCTGAAGTGCAGAATTTACACAAGCAGGAAAATATCTGAATGGACTTAAACTTCTTTTTCTGGCAAATGACCAGCTATATGCTTGAAAATAAAGCCTGATAAATTAATGGTGTGCACCTATTTCTAATCTGGGAAGAACAGTTTGTCTGCTTCCCACTGCTCTAACTAGAATGCCAAGTAATTGTGTGTGCTTCCTCTCTGTTTACCAAATAAAATGACTTTAAACTGCTTTTTAATTTATCATTATAAGCCTACAAATATTCTTACCCTGGATCCATCTATCCTATTCAATTTTTGCATTTTATATAAAATTATCCATTAAGGGAGCTCACAGAAATGATCTGCAGCCCAATTTTTATGATGCTCATATGGAAAGACATCTACAAATTCTCTGGGTTTCAGAGGGAGAATTTATCCACGGGAACCAGTGTACAGGTTTCTTTCCCTCTTGTCATACAGCAGTTCAGAGCCATGTTGTACAGAAAAGAGTCCAGTTGAAGGAGGGAGAAGAGTTCCCCCTCAGCAAGTTTGCTGATGACATGAAAAAATGAGCTGGAACATCTGTCAGAAGAGGAAAAGCTGGGAGGACTGGGGCTGTTAAACCTCAAGTAGAGACAGCTTGGATGGATCTTATCAATGGATATAAATATCTAAAGGAAATGCGCAAAAATAACAGATTCTTTTATGGCCAGGACCAGAGGTAATGGGGAAAAAGTGAAATGCAGGGGGTCCATCCTTGAACATCAGGAAATACTATTTTGCTGTGAGGATAACTGAGGGCTGGCACAGGTTGCCCAGGGACGTTATAAGGAGCTCCATTCTTGGAGATACGAAGAAGCCATCATTGGTCAGCTCACTAGAATTTTCCCTGCTTGAGCAGGGAAATTGGGCCTGATAACCCCCAGAGCACCCTTCTCACCCCAATCAATCCATTATTCTGTGATACTGTTTATCTGGATATACCTTTTTTAACTGCAGGTTTCCTATACCTTTGTGAAAAATTTTGCCTCATTAAAACTTTGTGCAGTATGTCCAGGGCAAAAAGTCTTAAATATGCAAATAATATTCACCCAAAACTTCCTAGGCTTTTTTTTTTCTCCCAGGTAATGATTCTTCAGACCTAGACTCTACCCTGAATTTAGGTTCCCTTGTAAGATCAAACCTTTGATTCACGTCTAGAGCAGAATTCTGTTCAGAATACGAGCCCAGAAATTAGTCTGACAGATAGACAGATAGACTGAGAGACTAGGTATTTGATTCTCTCTCATTCAGCTCCTGAGCTGTCCAAACTCTTGCAGCCCTCCTTCAGCACATGCAAAATCCTGGCTCAGAAGCAAATGTTGTGTTTATTGTGCTCACAGATGGATATCATACAAATGCAAGCAAATATGAATGATAGATACTGAATAATTGCTATGTGTTCTCCTGACTCATACCTAATGTAAGAAAGATCACTTTGGTCCCTTGTTTCCTGGCTGTTGTTAGTTTTGGTTTATATTTATTTTGTTGCCTTAGCTGTTATTTTGTCAGCTTCAGGTGTTTACTTTGATTAACACACAGCATGTTTTCCCCTAGTCTGGTTTTTTTTTTCCTACTTGCTCTGTCATAATCTGTCAGGTACATTATTTTTTTATATGTAAGAGTTGTTAAAGAAATATTTGATAAGCAGATTTTAAAGAAATCATATGTATATTTTTAATCTAAATACATAGATATGTTTTAAGAAAGGAAAATGTATACATATGACACTAGACGATTGTGATACAGAGGGCTGTGTATGCTCAATGCCTTTCATACTCATAGTAAATGGAAAGTGGTATTCAAAGCACTGGAAACTCCTTCATCAATTGTTTAGTCACATTATGTAAAAGATTCTGCCTCATATCTTACCCCTTCTCTCTACCATCTCAAGCATCCCCTACATGCTGTTTTCCTATTTTTTACCTGGAATATTGGGCTCTCACTACAACAGGCAATGTACAGAAGCAGTGCCTCAGGACACACTGAGGTTTTTCATATGGTTCATGGCAGGACCAGACTTCCCTCTGAAACAGAGATTTTACCAGTTGTATTCTGTGTCTTCAAAAACTCAGGTTTTTTACCATAGCAATCTCCATACTTAGAAGTTTGTGCAATTCAGTCCAATGGAAGAACTCTGCATCGTCTATACAAGGCCTCTAAGACAAATTACATTTTGTGGAGAAATTTTTACATGGACTTTGCTAGTTTCTCCATTTTCAATTGGGGGGAAGAAAAAAGGAAATAGAAATAAAGAAAAAAATAAAAAGTATTTATGGAAAAAGTATTGCTAACTTCCAGAAATTTGATCACTAATTAAAACGGTTGTCCTGTGGTGTAAATTGCATGGTCTTACAGACTTTGAGTGGCTCTGGACAAATTTAGAACGTTTTTCCAATGAAGAAAAATGTAAAGTTTTAAACCCATAGCAGTTAGAATCAATACACCTGACTTCCAGTTTTGAATCTACCACTTGCCTGGAGTAAGGAGGTGTGGTGTGTGTTAATGTTATTTATTTCATTTTTGTTTTTCTGATGAAAAAAGGTTTTCTTCTTTTTTCTCATTCAGGATTCGCCTTGAAATGTCTGAATTCTGAGAGAGATTAATAGCAGAGTAAAGTGCCACGAGTAGGTGACCAGACACCTGTATGCACACAGATCACTGCAGAAGTCAGAGAAAATTTTCTTAGCCTTCAACATCCAAAAAAGACTGGATCCCTACTGAGAGGCTTGGAGAAAGCAGCAGAAACTCTTGCCTTGAAAAACCCAAGGAAAGAGTTAACAGAAAGCATGCCGCCTCTCTTCAGCAGCCTTGAGCAGTTGGTGCCTTTGCCATTAAATATTTTCACATGTAGGTTTTCTATTTGCCTTGAATTACTGAAATACACTAAGCACATCTCTCCAAGGACCCAAAGTGATGGTGTAATAGGTTCTTGCTAATAGCTTGAAACTATAAAGCAATCTAGTTTTAAAATACAACACAAATCTTTATCTAAAAGCACTAACACCTCACTCCTGTGTTCCCCGAGTATGTTTTCACATTTCTTTTTTCAATGCCTAGCAGGGAGGGGATGGGCGGTGGGGAAACAGCTACAAGAGAAATGATGCATTCTAGGCAAAGAGCCAATTTAAAAAGTCTGGTCTCTCCAGTTTGCTGTCACTTGTCACGGTTAAACAAAACATGGAATAGAAAAAGAGAAATTGGCTTCAGTGTAAATGTCAACATTCTGATTAAAGCAAACATGAAGCATTCACAACTCTTGACAAAAAAAAAATTAAATTACGAAGGGTATGCAAATGAGGCCCTCTGTCCGTAGGATTAAGGATATGTATGAATTTGCATTTTCTGTTTATACTATTAAAACTAATGTAACAGAGCTGGGTGCTTGAGATCATGCAGGCATCCTTTTTCAGGGGGTGAAGCTTCCCAGCATATTTGTGTAAATTGTGTAAATGAGAATGTGAGTGCAGCCCCTGGTGTGGGTTGCATGTGTTGTCTCACATTAAGCATCTGTGGGTTGGTAAATGCTGCACACACCTGACTTTTGTCCACTCCTGTTTGCATGTAAGAAAAACAAGATGGTTCTTAACTTCAGGAGGATATTCCACTTTCAATGTACAAATATGTTATAAATGTACTTGGTTAATGCCAGTGAAAAAAAAAAAAAGAAAAAAAACACCTTAAATGAGGAAAAAGAAAGACAGAAAGACTTGGAAGTAAAAGCAGAATCTGAAAAGCAAAAAAAAAAAAAATCAGAAAACAAGAAACCTTCATCACTTGAGACTACTTGAATTGTGCTGTTTTCCAGGAAGGATAATGGAGAATTATGAAAAATATATTAATAATTTAAACCTGGGTAGGATATGGTCCCAGTTCCTCTGTATCTTGTTATACACAGATCTTGAAAATTGAATTGTTTGAAACATGCTTTTGCAAAGCTCTCAGCATGCATTCATAACATAAAATTTTAAAGCAAGTGTAATACATTTGAATTCAATATTTAAAATTAATGGGAAAATGAAAAATAAATGGCCTGCACTGGTCCAGTTTCCCCTTCTGTGGAATATGTTTCACTGGTGTGCCTTACTGTGTATGTGGTGTGTTTGTGTGGCATACTTAAGTTTGGTTTGTTTTCTTTTTTCCTTTTCATATTGGTTTCTCTGTGTGAATCTATTTGTAGCTGTTTTCAACTATTCCCTCATCAGTAAATATGCAAATACATGAAAATACTACATAAGCTGCTAGACAATATTCTTTACCCAGACATAGAAATCATTTCTACTTAGACAAAGCAGAGTCTGTGCACTCAAAACATATTATTATTACTTCAGGACACTACCTGCTACCTCTTTTCTACTCCCTCACCTTAGAAACATGTGTACAGAAAAGAAATCTGTGGATATTACCACAGATTTATTTTTAATAACCGCATTTAGAAAAATTCTGTTTTAACGCTCATATAGCAAATTTAAAGACTGGTATGAAATAAGCTGGGCATGTTTAAGGTGCATGAGGATTTATCTGGGTTGCTAAAAGGAATGCCTGCCCACATTTTATTTGTCTGTTTGCTACAAGAAGACTACAATAATGGGCTCAGCCCAGCACTTAACAAAATCATCCATCTGTCCCCTGTGTTCACCTTTTAGGGGTTAGCTTTCTTCTGTTTTCTCCCTTCCTTCTTTTGTTCCTTGCAGAAAATATTATTTCAATGTATTTAAAAATTTGCTCATCTATCCAATCTAGTTATTTACCAACATAAAGGATGGATAAGTATGTATTTTATATTTTCTAATGTTTCTTACCTATAAGATTGCACTTTTAAAGTGGTATATAAAAGTCCCTGTCACCAAGTATACCAATCCTTTTCATTTTTCTGACATAGAGGCATGAATCTTAGGACCTAAATTAATTAGCATAAGATTGAACACTGCAACACATTTCATACTATATGCATTGGATTTCTGAGATCCCCTTAAGAGTTAAACTTTTTTTTTTTTTTTGCTTATAAGAACACACTGTGTTGATTTCAAAAACCTTTCAAAATGGAATTAGACTCAGGCGCTCTATATTCCTTCTCGAAAATTCTTGTTGTACCATCACACTTGCCCCTTTATGCTAAACACACTTCCTTTCGCTATAGCATGGAGGGAGAAATGCATTTGAGCAGGGAAGTGAACACAACCAAGTCACAGTCAGACTGGACTCAGACCTGATTGCTATAGGTGGGTTCTTGCAAACTTGCCAAACTACAAATACCAGATTCAAAACTGGGGCAGCTCTGGACATGGGCACAAAAAGCTGATGGATGGACAAAAATTTAGGCTTTAACCATAGATTTTAAATGTACTTCTACCCTGCAGGGAGAGAATAAGAAAATAAAGATTTGCCTTTTTTTTCTTTTCCCTAAAATATTGCCTACTGCTACTCCGTCCTGGCTTACAAAAGACAGGACTCATAACTTGCAGTGAGATTATTCATGGATCAAAATTAAGTCTGATTTAGAGAGAACATAGGCTTAACCATGATTCACTAGGGGCTGCAATGGCATCTTCAAGTGGGAGCAAGCATAAATGTAAATTGCCTAAATTAGGCATCTATATCCTTACACTGACTTCTATAAGTGAACAGCTGGACAAGAAGCAAGAGGAAAAGCTCCAAGAATTGTCAGGACATCTGCCTGAAACCAAACCAAACACAGGGTTCTTATCAATGGAAAAATAAATTATAGGACTCACGAAGATCAGCTATTGTAGAAATCATTATCTCCCCTTCCCCCACCATCATAAAAAAGATTACATAAACTCCTGAAAGCAGAATTCTATCAGTACAAATTAATTATGGTGATTATAAAAAAAAATCTTAATCACAGACAGGTGATAAACTACTGATTTAGAGATTAAATGAGGGTGTATGCTTCTATATATTGTTTTTTGTAATTTTTTCCATATGTGCCTGACCAGTCATTCTGGGAGAGAAGACACTATACACTATGACTATTTTGATGTACTCATTTTATTCAGTTGTAGAATAATGAATTCTGAGGCTGAGCTGATATTTGTGACTTTAAATTTATAAAAAATGAAAGAATGGCATGTATGCCTCACATTTCATTAGTACTAACTATGCCTCTATAACTATAACTGACTCAACTGTAAAGAAAAGGACTGATAATGATTTTGCAGTTTTTAAAAGCATGTTTGGGTATCTAACTCATTACCTTTCATACACACAAATACTGAAGAGGAATGTGTTTTCTGCAGTCTGAATGCATACCCATATATTATCAACATTTGCCATATACAGAGCCCACAACATAAGGCATCACCACAATGTCATGGCTACAATTCACAATGTCTCTATGCTTGAGCTTTGCAAAGTGCCTCTAACCTTGGTATGAGCAGAGCCCTAAATTCCATGGCCACAGATTAAACCCTTCCACTGATGTAGTCACTCCATTGTGGAAATCCAACAGATCAGGCAGGCAGACAATAAATTCTTACATACTTCACTTGGTAAGGTTTGTATGGCACCTTGAGAAACCTGATCTAATAGAAGTTGTGCCTGCCCATGGCAGAATGCATGGAGCTAGATGACCTCTAAAGAGCCCTTCCAATCCAAATCATCCTAAGATTCTATGGCTCTATTGCAAAGAATGAGAAAAAAATAGAAGTACTTAGATATCTATGTATGTGTACTCCCTCACAAAAGTCACTTGATATGAGCTCAACCCTGACAGGTTAGTACAATAAAAAGCTGTTCTCTAGAGAGACAGGCATCAAAGAGAAGAACATTGAATTAACTGGCTAAATAACCAGAGATTAAGAGGTGAGGAAGCTTTTGTCTCAGTATAAGGTATTTAATGCAGAGACAAGATAAATAAAGGCCGCTACAGCAGCTGCAGCTGCAAGTACATCCAAGAATAGGTTAGAAAAGATCTTTTTTTGTCTCTCTAGATCCTTGCAATCTATCTATATTTGTCTGTAGTCTAAACCATGCAAAATGGGTGCAAACAGCTCTTAATAAAACAAAAGCACATTCTTGGGGTAAAAGTTGTCCTCCCAAAAAACCCAAGCCCACTTCATTGTTAATTGTGAATATATGTACACAACTGAGTAAATCCTTCCTCGATCCACAGATTAAAATCATATTCTTAAAGACATCCAGATAATATTCAAACAGTAGAAGAAAAGAAGTGTGAAGAGAAAAAGAAGCATCAGGATGAAAATACAGAGTGATGCCACAGGAAAGGCATTCAACAGATTTTTTTCCCTTGTATTTAGATTATATTAGATTAGGGAGACCTGTGATGTTGGAGGGAAAAAAAAAAATAAACAGCTAAACAATATCAAGGAACATAAGGTTTATGCCTCTATCCTAAAAGAGGGATTAATTTACTACTGATCTAAACAGGTGTTTGTTTAACTTCTTCAGAAGTCTGCTAGTGACCTCACAATGTCATCTGAAAATCTGCCTCCAAGTTTAACTTTTTCTATTGTTTCAAAAGCTTTTTTTCTTTTTTGTATAGGTAATTTTAGGGAAATGAAAAGGAAAATCAGAACACCAAACAGCTATTTATAAACAAACTGAAAGTGGGAACAGCAAAGGTAGAGCATTGTTCATATTGATGCAGAGATTGAAAATAACAGTACATGAAGAAATAAATGAACCTTAAAAATGTGCTACATCCTTCATCACAGAGAAATGGGCTGAAATTCTGAAATTCATAGTGTCTAAATTCTATCTTTGGTTTTCATCTGGATTCTAGGATTAGACTTTAGTTGCGCATTTATTGAGTTTCTGGATGTGGAAGCAGTATTTGGCAGAGTTTTCAAAACAAGACAAACAGCAATTAAGTTATATCTAAAATTTCTGTACATAAAGACTAGAATAGATCATATTGAGAGATTATCTATGTAAATATAGATGAGATATTAGAATATGTGACTAACACAGAAGAACATTAAAGCCAATATTAAAAATAATACTGCTCCTGCCAAATGAAGTCAAAATAATGTTAACTTGCTAATATGGAAATCAAAGTTATTTTAATTATATCACTGCTGCCAAAGTGAGGAGGCCTAGAGCACATGTATTAATATCAGAATTTTCCACAAGTTTACAAAAGTATTATCTGTCACCAAATACTCTTAATATTTATTATAGAATTTTTATTTTTTGTTGTTAATTTTTGTGTGTGTTTTGTTTTTGTTTTTGTTTTGTTTTGGTTTTTTTTTCTCTCTTTTGGTGCTGTTTGAGGTTTCTTTGGTTTGGTTTGGTTTAGTTTGGTTTATTTGCAAAGTAGATACTTTGAAGTTATGAGATGCACTGCAGGAAGAAAATCCTTTTAACCCTGCCAAGTACTTATCTATAGTGAAGTATTTTCTTACTGACAGATCTATGCAGAATTCTGAGTATTAAAAACCTACTTAAAGCAATGCAAGTTTTATTTTTTCCTTATGCTTATGGAAATAGTGGATGAACATGTGAAACCCACAGATTTCAAAAAATAATGTTTTTATCCAAAAAAATAAAATCCCCTAAACCTGATACGACCATCAGTTCTTGATACGACCATCAACCATTTTCAATGGGATATGGTTTTACACTTCCACACATTTACCTGAGGTACTGACTCTTCATTTTTGAGTTCCTGCGTTCAGGTGTACACCTTATCTGCATCATCATTCCAGCCCAGAGAGGTACACAGGAGGACAGGAGGTCCTTCACACACTGTGGCTTACAAATAAAGGTCAGAAGAAAGTCCAGCAATTTTCTAATCTCTATAATGACTTAAGAACCCCAGGGCAAGCATTAGCACACTCCTGTGGGTCTCTCTAGGCCTGACGACAATATCTGCCAGGCCAAAAACAGATTCTGCTTCCTCTTCTTACCCTTTACTAAACCATAGATATTTGCCAGTTTTAAGTACGTGTGAAATTATTGCATATCACCTCTTTCATTTCAGCCTATTGCATAAGATTAGTCCTTGTTGGTCATAGTGTGGATTTAATTTTCCAATCTGTTAGCTGTTTTTAATTTGTATATGCAGTTCTGAACTATTTTTGTTAATTTGAAATCCTGGATCATGAACTATAAAAGTAGACATCATATTCTAATGTCAAATCTTTAAATATATTATACACAATAGAGGCTACTGTCTTGACTGTACTTTATGTCATTTTATCTAACACCTTATTTATTGTTGCATACATCTGGTTTTATCACAAGACTTTATTATGAATTGATTTGAGTGAACTGATTATCTTCCAAGACCCTAAAACTTTCTTCTTGGTCCGTTCTGTGTTATTTAGGACAAACCTTTGCTTCTTGTAGTTAAGGTCTACATATGTGATTTCTTAATATAGCATTTTTCATTGATATTTATTAAATCACAAAAATTGCATAGCAACTATTTAAAGAGAAAATTTCTGAAGATTAACCTGTTCCATACTAGTTGACTAGCATAGTTAAAAAATATATGGTATTTCCTAAGGTATCAATGCACTTTTCACAAAAAGAAAAAAAAAAACAAAATAAATAATTTCCTGCTTTTAAATATTTTGATACTGCCTTTCAAAAATGCTGTTAAATTTCCATATTACACTTTTAAAACCTAAAGATGCAAACCAGGCTTTTGTCTGTTGTATACATTCCCTGGACATCTCATTTATTGCAAACTTAGGAGTAAAAATTAAATAATAAGAAATAAAACACTTTGGAGAGGTCAACTATGTTTTATGAAAATAGCTGTTGCCTTTGATACCACTGAATACCTACAGGAAAATTATATTTCTAAAAACATATATTTGATAGTGCCCATTACAACTGCAATTTTTGTTTATAAGATATAAATTTAATATGAACACATGTACAACTTATTATTCATTTTATAAGAAAAAAGGATTAAAAAGTCATTCACTTTCCTAGTTGATACTGTCCATGTTCTTAGAAAAGGGGAAAGTGGCACATTAAAATTAGACACACATTTCT
Organism: Chloebia gouldiae; assembly: GCA_003676055.1. Taxonomy (NCBI): domain Eukaryota; kingdom Metazoa; phylum Chordata; class Aves; order Passeriformes; family Passeridae; genus Chloebia; species Chloebia gouldiae. The sequence continues at coordinate 6,722,765 of QUSF01000029.1, forward strand.
TCAACTGGTACAAGCAGGTCTCTTTGAGACGTCAATATTTTATGAACTGGTTTGCCTTGTAATTGGGAAAGCTAGTGATTTAAAAGTAAAATGACAATCAAGCAGCCAATGTGAGAAATTAGGCAATGTCCATTATATCAGAGATGTGCATAATTTATGAACTCTGAATTTCAGCAAAGAAAATAAAAAGTCTGATTGTCTTAGGGTGTGATTGAACCTAGCTGAAGTGTTTTATCAGAGATATGGTAGCTCGCAGATCAGATCTGCTCTGCTCATATCAGGAATTACCCAGACCTCTTGTTTCTGAACAGTGAAAGAACTGTAGGTGACGTGCTGGTTGGATATTGTCATGGGCATAAAAATCACAAAATTGCACAGCTTTTCATTCTGAAAAACTGAGGAGGGGAGTCAGCAGAACTGTTACCTTGGAGTTCTTGAGGCCAGAGAGAACTGTTTAGGCCTGTTTAGGAGACTGCTGACAGAACCCCTTGGGAAGCAGAACTGAGGGGCAAAGGATGATACCAAGGGGGAAGTGTGGATCTGCTGGAGGGCAGGAGGGCTCTGCAGAGGGATCTGCACAGGCCGGATCCACGGGCCAGGGCCAGTTGTGTGAGGTCCAACCAGGCCAAGTGCTGGGTCCTGTCCTTGGGTCACAGCAGCCCCCTGCAGCTCCAGGCTGGGACAGTGTGGCTGGAAAGCTGCTGGATGGGAAAGGACCTGGGGGTGCTGGTGTTCAATGGCTGGACACGAGCTGGAGTGTGCCCAGGTGGCCAGGAAAACCAATGGCACCGTGCTTGTGTCAGCAATAGTGTGGCCAGCAGGAGCCGGGCAGTGGCCAGCAGGGGCTGGGCAGTGGCCAGCAGGAGCCGGGCAGTGGCCAGCAGGGGCTGGGCAGTGGCCAGCAGGAGCTGGGCAGTGGCCAGCAGGGGCTGGGTAGTGGCCATCCCCATGTGCTGGGGGAACTGGTGAGGCCACACCCTAAATCCTGGGTTCTGTTTTGGGGCCTTCAATAGAAGAAAGATTAGGGTTCTGTAGTGTGTCCAGAGGAGGGAATCCAGCTGGGGAAGGGTCTGATTTGGAGTAGCTGAGGGGGCTGTGTTGTCTCAGCCTGGAGGAAAGGAAGCTCAGGGGAGACTTTATTGCTCTCTACAATGATCTGAAAGGAGGTCACAGCCAGGTGGAGTACAGCATCAACTTTCAAGTAAGGGGTGATAGAATTAGAGAAGAGAGCTTCAAGATGTGCCAGGAGAGGTTTAGACTAGATATTAAGAAAAAAATTATTCTCTAGAAGGGTGGTTAGGCATTTGAGCAGGCTGCCCAGGGTGATGGTGTAGTCACTGTCCCTGGAGACTGTTAAAAAGACACTTCCACCTTGGTATCATCCTTTGCCCCTCAGTTCTGCTTCCCAAGGGGTTCTGTCAGCAGTCTCCTAAACAGGCCTAAACAGTTCTCTCTGGCCTCAAGAACTCCAAGGTAACAGTTCTGCTGACTCCCCTCCTCAATTTTTCAAGAAGGAAAAGCTGTGCAATTTTGTGATTGTTATGCCCATGACAATATCCAACCAGCATGTCACGTACAGTTCTTTCACTGTTCAGAAACAATAACTGTGGTGCTTAGGAACGTGGTTTAATGGTAGAGATGGCAGCACTGGTTTAATTGGATTTGATGATCTTAGAGGTCCTTTTGAATCAAAATTCAAAAGAAACTCACCACAACAAAGAAGTGAACCCCCACCCCCCCTTATGTTTACATAAACAAATCTTTTGAGAGTTTCGTTTGTTTGTTTGTTGGTTCGTTTAATTAATGAAATGTTTTAATTGTGTCTTTGGGAATTCCTATTCCCCATTGAAAAGAAAGGGAAAATAGCTACAAAAGTATAGAGCCATTGCCAGTGGGTTTAAACAGAGGGATGTTACTTAAGATAATGTTCAGTTGATCTATAACTGAGGCTAATCACCCAGTGTCATCAAAAGCTATTAACAAATACTTAAGATATTTCTTATCAGGACCCTACTTAGATATGAACTTATTTTGGACTGCATGCTGACATATGGTGATGTTTAACACTCTTCCCCTGTGTCAAGGACAGTGGAGAATGACAAACACAGATTCAATTTCAGCAGAATTATCATGTCTTCCTGTATTGATGAAATTGCTGTGGGAGAAGAAGGTTTTCTTCCACAGAAACATCACTTCAAAGCAGAAGTAAATTTTGGTACAAAAAGACAAAGGAGAAAATAGGAAAAAGTTAAAAAAAAGGATCTTGTAAACCAGCATCAGGAAGAATTTTCCCATTCAGGTAAAGAATGTAATCTATTTCCCAGAACCATGTATTAATATACATTTAGATCTATCTATCCTGCTAGCTATGGCTATATCTAACCACAATAAACAGTTAAGCTCTCTCAAGTGTTATGCCTTTAAGTTAAACTTTATTGAAATAAAATAAGGAAAGAACAATACATTTTACATTCTTCAGAAGCCAGTGTTCAATAAATACTAAGTTTTGATCGATTGATACAGTGTCATATTTGACTAAAGAGGTGGGAAAGTTGCTACTGTTGCTTTGTGCTGGCTGGAAGAAGAATGCACTATTGATTTTATATGTTGGATGGGCTGTCAGCGTACAGTGCATTGTTGATTTTGACTTTTATAGCCAACATGTTTCCTTTAATTGGATCATTTGTAAAAGAGAGGAGGGTACCTGTTCCCTTCTGACAGTGACTGATTACAATCATTTCATGTTTGTCAATATTTGATAAACCCACGGTTACCCAACAACATGGCTGAAAGCAGCATCTTTATGCATTTGCTTGTTTCCCTTCTTTCCTGTTTCTGATTTCAGTCTCAGTGTAACCAGAAAGTTGTGCCAGCAACTCCTTCCTCTTCATCTTTTCTTTTCTTGCTTTTTTTTTTCCTGAAATATTTTTTATAAGTTCTCACTTCTTGTAAAGGAAGATAGAGTAAGGAGGAGAGGAAGAAAATTTTTACTTTGAATGAACATTTCTGCCAATATCTCTTGATAACAGAAAAATTCTGGGGCACCCATTACTGCCCTTGACCTTGTTGCTTTCATTGCTATTTTTGATGATAAGGTTCAGCTCCGTAACCTTGAGACTGAGCTTTCTCTAATGGTGAAATAAAAACCAGGAAACCTATTATGTACCTGAAACTTTTGTCTTCCTTTTTTTCTTTTTTTCACCTTCTTTCCATTATTATTATTAACTTTCCCCCCCCCCCCCAATATTCTGGATGCAAATTAAAATATCACTACAGAGAGGCCTGGAGCTCAGGGAAGAACAGAGATGTGTGCACAAAGCATTGCTATAAATTATTTGAAGAGAATTCATGTTGGTATTTTAATTGTGTCTTTGATGCTCTGTTCACAGATGGCTGATAATTTCATCTGATGTACTGAACAGTTCTATGTTTTACTCTTGAAAGAGAAGATGCATTCACAAGTCAGGCTCAATCTTTGTTCTCTACTGCTTAGTGAGGCAAAACCTCTTTCATTTTCACCTATGTTAATTAGGACTAGTAATGTAGATGTAATGCCATCAGGGCAGGAATATCTTCAAGGCACATAGGGCTGTGAGGTGGAGCAAGCACTCTTGGCCACGAACCCCACATCATGATCAGAGCCTTAAGATATCTTCTCCTGGGTATGATGGAACTACCTTGTTTGGGACAAGACATCCTCGTTTGGGAAGATTCAAAAGAGGCAGAAAGAACCTGTGTTCTTTGCATCTCTGAAAATCTGGTTTGTAAATGGAGTAGATGCTGAGCCTTGCATGGCCAGCTCCCTGTTAGCAAAAGTGAGGGACATCCTTTCTGCAATCAACATATTCCATACAGCCAAATGTGAGAAAGCTACACAGAATCATGCTTATTCTTTTGTACTTCCTTTGCCTAGGAAAGAACAGTTACTAAGATGTGGTCTACCTGAGGAGAGGGACAGGCTGCCTGTTCCCGCTTGCTTTCCTCAGATGGTCATCCAAGCAGCACTGTCCACTCGTGTTCCTAGCAGATGAACGCAGAGCACAGAAAATTTCTTTTCATTCTATGTCCAGTCCTCCTAAGGGTCCTGGAAGCCTCCAAAAACAAATAGAAGGGAGTCAGAGGCACACTCATCTCCTTCAGATTTACTTTAACATAGGTGGAGGAGGAAGAAGAGGTACTAACTTCAGGGATTAAGGGAACAGATGAATTCCAGCTGCTGACCTCAGTGCCAGAACAAAACAATGTGCTCTTGAAAACAAGAGAGCTCATCTTTTTCCAAAGGAACATAAAACATAGCTTTAATGCCACAGTGTATGTAAACCAAGAGGTCACCAAGCAGCAGCTGACAAAAGAGGTAAGTGCAAAAGAAGAATGCAACAAACTAAATTGCACTATATATCGCTTTCTCACCTTATCTTAATTTCCCTTAAAATTAGAAGATATCTATCCACTGAAAATCACAGTGGATTCAATCAGATTCAAGAATCAGATTCTTGTGGTCTTTAAGTCCTGAGGACTCCTAGAAGCCAGGCAGCAGCTGCCTGAGTGCCTGGCTAGTAGCAGAAGTTCACATGTGACCCAGCAAGTACACACATGTGCACTTCACACAGAACAGCAAAGACAGGGAGCAGTGCCTTAACCCAGCTTATCTGCACAAGTTTTCTTCCCTCATCTATCTTAACACCTACATTCTTCTGTTCCTGGCCCCTCTCAAATCAACTTCTTTCTAATTACATATTCCCCATTGCATCCAGGTTTGAGACCTTCACACCTAAATTTGGTGTTTCTCTTCTTGTTGCTTTTTTCAGCTTCTTACTCTTTGATTTTTTTTTTTTTTTACATGCAGCAATTACTGTTGTTAGGTCAAGTAACTTCTCATCTTCTGGTCAAAGAAATAAACATCATGCCAAGGACCAGTCATCTACCAACATAACTTGATAGATAAAAGAGCCTTGATGGATAAAAAAACTTATTTCTTTCACAATCATGACATTTTCCTGTTCATATATATTTCCATATACATATATAAGCACATTTATATATATATACACACATATATATATGCATGGTATATTTATGACTTTTTTTTGCCAAAATATATTAATCTCATAGTATTCACGCTGCTCAGTCAAAACATTCTTTTCACTTAAAAAAGAGGATTTTAGTCTCCTTTAGAGTTGAAAGACTTACACAACTTCCTGATATAGATGGAGACAGAATTAGTATATAAGTTTATGGCTATTTAGATTGCAAATTTGACACCAAATCTAAAATGAAAGGTAGCAGCTCCAAGTGTTTAGGTAAGTCTGAGACACAACTCTCTCCTACTAAAGAAAACTTTCCTAGTAAAGAAAACTACTCCTTAATCAGAGCTGTTTTCTGAATTTGGCTTTGTAAAAGGAATAGAGACCACTTTTTAAGATAGAAATTATTGTAATTGTTAAATCCATTTTTAAATAGATGCTCAAAGATCTTATGACCTAGCTCCAGACTTCAAGAGTGTAGACCCACTGCACATAATTAATCATTTTTAATGATCACTGGAAAGAAACAAACACTTTAATGAAGATGTGTAGCAAATTTTCCTCTACTTATTTGCATCCCAATTTATATGATAGCTTTAGAAATCTACATTAAATAAGACAGTTAAATAAGCAATTAGAGAATAACAGAATCATAGAACAATTTGAACTGTAAAGGGCCTCTAAAGCCATCTAATCCAAACCCCTACTATAGACAGGGACATCCTTAATTAGACAGGTAATATAGATCAGTACTGTTAGACTAGTGTATTGATACAAGAGTAGCAGATCTGGTTTCAATTTTCTCCTGAGATTGTATCTTGGGATGATGGTTTTTCAAAGGTTTTGCTAAAACTGGGTACCTTCGGAAAAAAAATAAGAATTTAGAGAAAGATAATGGCTTTGCAACATATTTTGTTGGGCCATCTAGTGTGTCAGTGTTGGTTCTAGTCCCTTTTCCCCAGTTTGTGTTTGTGTTTTATAGAAGCTGTCTTCAGACCAAATATATCAGTAGTCAAAAATAATTTATTTTCTTCTTTCTCAAAAATAGACCTTGTCAAAAATAAACATACAGAAATGTGGAGTTTTAAGCTCTAAAACCACAAAATAAGCATCTAAAATTTTTTATCTCTTTTTCAAAAATGTAACATTTTTCTGTGGAAATCATACAAATCATACTGCATTTTGAAATGTGGACTTCAATAAGTATAATATCAAAAGCATAAGAGTGCTTAAAGAGTACCTCATTATTTCCTTCTTGATACATTCTGGAGTTGATACCCAGACCTGCTTGTCACATATATATTGTGTCTTGTATATAACAGGGGAAATGAGGGTTGCTTTTTGGAATTTACAGTTCAACCAAAAAAACTACCCCTATACCACTCTGGAATCACAAAGTTTCCCATACCCTAGCTTCTATGAGGCATGTGCACCTCAAAAATTCAAATAAATTTATACTTTTCTCTTATATACTGATATTTTATTTGCCTTTTTTTTTTTATTCTTAAGTGGGAAAGGTTGACAAATATAACTTTGTATTTCTTTTTCTACATTAAGTGAAAAAAATAAACAACATATACATATTTCCTTTTTTTTTTTTCTTTGACAGAGGGATTGGTGATAAAATATTGACTTCTGAGATTTTATTTTGGGTCTACGTGTAAGTGGAATCTAAATAAGTTCTATAAGTGCTCATCACATTCTATGCAGCTCAGTAAGATGCTCAGTCAGACTAGTAGGTCTCACGTCCTGCACTGCATTACCATCTCTATTAAACATACCATTTTGTTAAAGATATGTATCCAAAAGAATGACTCCAATTAGGTAGTAATCATTATGAACGAGTGCCTGCTATTTTTTCCAGAAGTATGCATTTGTGTCACCTGAAGAGAGAGTTCCATCTCCTATTAATTTTTATCCCTGATCTTATCCCTGCCACTTCATTCATGTTCCCTCATCCATTTTAGGTCCTTCTTATTCACGCCAATACCTCCAACCAAAGTATGCATGGGTGCTAATATCACACCTAAATTGGGGATATTAGCAAGATAGCCCAGCTTTAGTCTTTTAAGCACGCTGGGTGAAATTTCTATGGGAACAGATTTGCAAATCACCACATGCTTGCCAGAATATTTTTTCTGAAAAGCACAAGCGAGCCTGAGCACATACACTTTCACACACAACCCCACACAAACTCCTCCTCAAAGCCTTTCTTTTAAAGAACTAGTCAGTTTTATTCATTTCAACAGCAAGTGTGAAATACAAGCTTGTCATCTCCCATTCACAGTACTGCAACCCAAAATTATAAATGGGATGACATTTATGTGAGACCAAAATTTAGCATCGTATTGGTAGTGGGTATTGAAAATGTTTTGATATGACAGATGAAATACCTGCTGCAGAAAACTTTGTTAGACTTCAGCTAACTACATCTGGCTAGAAGGAAAAAAAGGCAGGGCTTCAAGCAACTAAATTTAATGGTATTTCATTAGATCCCTCCCCCAGTCCCACCCCAAAATACTGTAGGATTCATGTCTTCAGATAAAGGTTTTAAAAACTGTATACACTTGACCAGTATGTGTGAAGTCACCCCCTCAGCCTCCTGATAATTTCTGGTGACCTGTGCAGAATATTCAGTGTTGACTGAACAAGAGACTTCATTATCTGTATTTCAGAACAGTCATGGTACTTGGTCAAAATCTATATCTCTTCACAGTGAAATTGCATTAGAAAGATGCTGCATGTAGTGAGCTTCAGTCAGAATATGTTTGTGTGAAAACTGTCTTAACCAAAATTTATATAAAAAGCTCCTGTTTAATGTCTGTTAAATTAGGACTGAAGTGCAATTTAGTCAGTCAGTAGCCCTTAGCCCACGTTTTCTTATGGTCAGAAACAGAATGCAAATACTCTCAAAACTTTTCAGGGGGTATTTTTTCAGTTCCCTCCAGAGAATCAAGGCAGCAGTTATTTTCTGGTGATGGTCATTTATTCAGCTGAGCTGCCTCTACACTAGGACTAAGACTAAAACTCTCATGGGACCAGTCAGAACCAAGTAAGGAAGTAAATTTAAATAAATTATAGCAAACAGGTGAGCTTTGCTTTACATTTGAGACTAGCTCCTCCATTTTACTTTGAATATTGACTAAGACCTCTTAATACCTTTTTTATTTTTAATCTGAACTGTTCTGCCTCTACATGATTTTATAAACATATTTCAAAACTGTTAATATAAGGAAACAAGACAGAGTGATGTTCAAATATAAAGGCTGCACTTCATTAAAGTTATCCAGTTAATTTTCCTTGGTATCAAGGCAGGCTGGACTTGTTTTGAAGATAAAGTTTGATGGAAGTCCAAATTTGTAATTATTAGGATGTTAGTAAAGATATCCTCCTCTTTTCTTTATAAACCATAGTTCTTTCTAACAAAGAATTTTTGGAGACATAGAATTATGCTAATTATGAAATCAACTCAAGTTCTGCTTTTAGACAAACCTAATCTGTCGATCATAGAGACATGAGGAAAATGAAGTAAAATAAGTCAATTCTATCTAAATAGATTGCATGTCCTAGATAAGATAACTATGAACACAAACTTTCAGCTGTCTTTTTCTGTAGAATTTTGCTTCTCAGAGGATTTTAGGTTTGGCTTTCTTTTCACACTGTGCTGAATTTCTCTGTCATAAATTGTGGCTTGGGAAAACGCTACATGAATAACTGAGTCCCATCTCTAGCCAGAATATTTACTAAGTGTATGCTTAATTTTTGGAGCATAAAGATTTCTCTGTACTTGGAGAATGAATTAATGCTGTGATGTAAAAGGAGTAACAGCAGTTTAGTGGCAGTGATAGTAGCAGTACTACTACTACTACTAGTACTACTACTACTACTACTTGCAATCTAGTAGCACAGAAAAAAGCTAGGAATATATTTGAGAAGACTAGCTACCTCCCCAAGAGTAGTCTTAACTGTATAGTATCATATATATGATCTTTTTTAAATGAAAAATGCTATGTCATGTTTCTAACTACATCAAAATATCTCAAAGTCAAATATCATCAAAATATCTCTTTCATCAAAATATCTCAAACTCAAATATTAATACAAACACTAATCAGGCAGATGTTTTTTATATGCTCAATCTTTGTACTTTCCTTTCATTACCAGAGTGCAGCTATTAAAGGCACATGGTATTGTAGCAGTGGCAAGGTTTTGGAATCTAACTTCACATATTTGCTACAATGAAACCTGCAATCCAGGTCAGTTCTCTTAAAAAAAACCAAAATCTCATGCACCAAACTAACAGTTATTAGAAGTAGGATAAATCATACATTAGAAAGCCTGATTTCTCTATAAAGAAATCAATTATTTGGATACTCAAAATAAGAGCTATGAACAATTGGATGATGGTCTAAATCCAAGTGAAAGCACTCACAACTTAGATACCCAGGCATGGCTGTGCATCTTCCCTTGTGAGTCCTGGATCTATTAATTTAGAGTGTTTTTTTTTTACCAGCTTTGTGAAGCTGACAAGCTGTGTTTCAAAGCAAAAGCCTGATTCTGGATATCAGTCTGTCTGTTTAAACAAACCCCCCTTTGGTGCCCAACCAACACAATTAAGCCTGGATCTCCTGTACTCATGGACAGATTCATTCTTCAAACATCCCACACAGTATTCAATAAGGACCAGGAGACTGAGCGAGTACAGACTTATTTATCAGAGGGAGAATTTGCAGATTTCAACTTTTCCCAACATTCTGTGTTTCTTATCACTGCAGGCACCCATTAGTTTTCTTTCTATCATCTTAAAGTTAATTGAACAATTTCCTTATACATGCCCACACAGACTCACAGAAATGCATACCAAGAAACAAGTTCACATTTAAGTGTCGCTTCCCACAGACCCAAAAATTTCCCATTAGTATAAAAACATGGATCTTAAAAACTTATTTCTTTCAATAGAACTGTACACTTCAGCTTGTGTACAAATTACACATCACTGGTTAAAAAGAAGATGCACATAATGTAGGGAATTAACTGTTTCAACTTTTTTTTTCCCTTTCCTTGCTGCTATAATTTTTATATCTCATTTTACCTCTGTAATTAAGACAGGTCTGGTAGGTATTTAAATTAGCCTGGCTTTCATCTCTATCACACATTCATTTCAAAACTTTTATGAATATTTAATAGAGGTTTTATAATTCATGGTGATGTGATGAACAGCCTTTTGGCCGTTAAGTCAATTGACAGAAAGAAAAAAAAAAAAAGGAAAAAAAAGAACCTCTCTCTTCAGGCAGAAATAATAACGATTCTATTTCTGTTCCTAGATTGGTGATTACACAGTCACCTGTTTTCACATTAAACTTTGATGATAAATTACTCAGCAACCATGATAATATCAGAAGTTTTACTGGCCAGAACAAATTGCCAGTAATTGCTTGTATGATAAAGGGAAAGAGCTGTTTCGTAGTCCTTCTGTCCTTCCCCTTAGGGAATATCTGAAACCCCACAATCAAACTGATTCTCTCCATATATATTTCTTTTTTTCTCTCTCTCTCTCTCTTTCCTTCTCCTCTCTGTTCACTTTCTTTTCCTTCCAGCCCACCCCTTTTTTTTTTCTTTTCTTTTTTTTTTTTTAATTTCAAATCACTTCAAAGGCAACTCTCTCAGCATTTTAAGAATATATTAACATTCCATTAACACTGTCGTGGTTTTTGCATGCCTATCAAGAACACAGGCCAAGGAGGCCAGTTAAATTTCCTATAAGTCTGAGTTCAAACATGTCTATTTATTTATTTATTCACTTTTATTCAGCACAGTCAATATATGCTGTAAAACCATATTTGGGTGGGGTACTGGCAGTAGATTTTCAAGCCTAACAAAAGATGCAGTCATGAAGCATGTATTTTGTACAGAATTTTTCACAGAGAACTAGCTCTTATTATTATTACCCTCATCATCAGAGATAAATCACCACAGTAAATCACCGCTGCTGTTCTTATTGCTGTTATTGTTATCATTACTGTAATTTTGCAATTATTATGATTATAATTTTTCTTATCAATGTCAAAACTAGACACTTTGTCAAGTTCAGAGCTCTCTTTATGATAGATCTCTTAAAACCAGAGGGCAGTAGCATTTCCCCACTGTGAATCACAATAACAGCATTCATTGCACTGGGAGAATTTATCGCTGTGCTCTGGGCTATAGTATGACATGGTTCTGTCTTTTTGGGAACCCACGGGGTAAATTCCAACCTGTCAGCAAGAGACCTTCACTAGTGCAATGCTGGTCTTCCAGACCTAAGATTTCCAGAACCTGTGGGTCTCCATCAAATATCAGCAGATAGCTGGGTCCCCTGATCTTTTATGTGCCTAGTCTGCAAAGCAAGCTACACAAACAACAAAATTTAATGAATGTGTGTTGTTGTATGTATTTGTACTACAGAGAATTTTTCAGAGGAATAATAGGTTGTGGGGCAGAAACCTCTATTAATTTGTTGAGGGGAGGTTTTGTTGGTTTGTGTTTGGGTTTCTTTCCCTGACAAACTGACAATTTTTTAGAAGGTTCAGAAACAAGGATCTTGATCACATTCACCAAACAACAATAAAAAAAAAAAACCAACAAAAACCCACAAACAAACAAAATTTAAAGGTGTTGAAGGTGTTGATACTTATTACTGTGTTACAACTATTCACATGTTTAAAACCATACACATGCAATGCTGACCTAGTATGCATAAAACCAGAGTGGGAACTGGAGTGGTAAACTGTGGCAAGCACATTTCTCTCAAATCTCTCAGGATTTTTCATAGGGGTGCACAGAGAGAAATGGAAGAGAAAACAATTTCTATTTCTGCTCCTTGTTTTTCCTATGTGGAATGTGTTTGGAGAATTGTCTACCTGGAGTGAGCGCTTGATTGGATTCTGGTGAGGATTGTTTGAGCCTGATGGCCAATCCAATCCACCTGGGGCTGGACTCTCGCAGCAGGGTCACGAGTTAGTTAGATTAGAGTTAGAGTAGGAAAAAGTAGTATGTAGTTTTTAGTATGCTCCTTTTATATAGTATATTGATGTATTTTATCATAATTATAATAAAGAAATAATTCAACCTTCTGAACTGAGTCAGACATCATCACTTCTTCCCACTGGGTTCGCCTGCATCCACAAGAGTAAACATCAGTATATCGGGCAGATTTGTGGAAGACACAGAGAGAGGACAGACAAGATGATAAATAAATCAATGGCAAATTCACTTTCCTGTTATCCTAGAATATTAATTTACTGAGTAAAAAAGCATAACAGAAAAATATGTTATTAACTATTATGCAAAACCTTTTTCAGGGGAAGCCTGGGTTGTGCCAGTACACCATGAGAACAAATGTTTCACTGGATAGCTGGAGTTTGTACCCCTTTCATTCATAGGTTCTGTGAAGACAAATGTAGCTCAAAATTCAGTAGAGGGTGACCTAGAGATGATTACTTTTAGCTTAAGGGGTTAAATTAATCATCAATATTTTTATCTTAAGAATCCTTTCTTCCTTTCTCTTCAAAGGAGTCTTCATAGCTTCAGCTGTAAATAAAAAGGGGGAGAAAAGGCCTTGTCATGCAAACATGAGCACATAAACATGAAGCCTTATTTCTATTGCTTTTGACATGTGAACACAATGCCATTCTCTAGCTGGCAAGTATCCAGATGCTTGCTTCTTTATTGCTGGCTGGAGCACCTAGTAGGCATAAACTAACTGCAAACAGGACCCACATGGATTTTAGCATATTTAGATCCTGAATAATTTAAATAATTTGATTTCAGAGATGTGAAATTGATTTAAATAAGCAAATGTTTACAGGATTGTAGATGTGGAAGGCTATCAGTCTAAGATTTCAGGTTATTTCTCCTCCAAAATTCCCTATTTCTTTTCATATTATAATCATGATCATAGGAAATTTCACACCTACTCCTATCTTTAAGGACATGCATTTTCACATGTAATACAATCTTAGAATCTTATCAAACTGTGGCTGTACAGGATCACAAAATACCATCTAACTCATCTGTCTGTCCTATGGTCAGATCAGATCTGCCTTCATCATTTTAAACAGGAATGTGTTCAAATAATTCTTAAAGAATTCAGTGGTGATGTCTCCAAATCTTTCCCAGCAGCTGATTTCAATGCTTCATTTCCCTTTCCATTGGAAAGGCTTTTGGTGATTTCCAGAGGGAATCTTCTTGCTGAGCATTTAAGCCCAATTCTTATCTTGTGAACAAATTATCCTCTTCCTTATTCCATTTTTAACTTTAGGCCATTTTCATTGCCCCTCTATCGCCTGTACACGGACAAAGCATTAATTTAAAGTCATTCCTTAAAAAAAAAAAAAAGAAAATTGAAAACAATGGATACCATAACATAGCAACATTAAATTGTAAAGTTGAAGGATGAGTTTATATGTCTTCTTTGCAAAACTCTGTTCCATATTTAATGCCCATAACTGACTGTTCCCTTTCTTGTGATTGAGAAAATCACATATTTCAGTGTTTCCTATGCAATATTTATGTAGCTTACCGTGCTTACTTCAATGCATTTATCCTTCCTGGCTGAGCATTTCTCCCTACACCTGGGAAGGAATAACCCCATGTAACAGTACAATCTGGGGAATAACCAGCACAGAAAACCCTGATGGTCATGATGGCACCAAGGTCAGCATTAGCCAGCAGCACACCTTGGAGCAAAGGCCAGCAGCTACCTGAACTGTGTTAAACAGAGCCTTGCAAGCAGGGGAGGGAGATAACCCTTCCCTTCTGTCAGTGTGTGTCACTGCTGTGATATTCCTGTTGTGATATTTCTAGATTTCAGTACCCAGAACCAGGCTACCCAGTAAGGAGGGACATGGAATTAATATAGAGAGCCCAGTGAAGGGCCACAGACACAAAGAGAGGACTGGAACATCTGTCATATCGAGAGTCCGAGATAGCTGGGACTGCTCATCCTGGAGAAGTGTCATGGGCATCTTACCTGTAGGTATAAATATCTGATCTGAAGGAGTGAACAAGGCAGACTCTTCCCAGCAGTACACAAGGACAGGACAAGAAGCATCACACAATGAACACAAGTAGTGATGTCTGAACTGTACTTGTACTTCTCAACTATTCATTCTTTCCTGGTATTCCTCTTCTTACAGAACTGATTGAACTAATACTGGTGGGAAGTAAATGAACTGTTCCTAGCAAATCTACTCAGGTGGTTGTGTAATACTTCCATGAATGCCAGGCTTTTATAAATTGCTAAATATTGTATGATTTCTCCTTTTCTTGGAACTGAATATAGCCTGACTGGGTTATCAGTCTCATCCTTCTTATTCAGCTTTGTTCCTCTAGCCTGGATTCTAGAAGTTATTTTGAATCAATGGCAGTGATTACTGAGAAGTGATTTGGGAAAGTGGACTTTTTTGTGACAGGTTCAAATACATTGATTTTCAAAAGATGTACAGAACATACCAAAAACCTTGTCATCTTTTTCAAGTGAAATACTTTCAGAATCTTTCTGGTTTTGAACATCTTCTCATGTTGTACAAGGATCTGAAATTATTTTTTCACATAGTAAAATCTTTGTTCCAATTGAAGTTATAGGATTTTTCCAAATATATAGAGGGAAAAGATCTGACCTTAAGACAGTCCACAGAGCATAAATTGAAGAATATAATCGTTGAAATTATTTTTAAAAAGGGATAGAAATTCAATAGAACATATACTATGTATTATCTCTTACTTTATAACAAAAAAAGAAACATATTTTCTTATTGTGAATGGTCACAGACTGTTTTACAGAAACAAATAAATATCTTGTTCAGAAAGAAGTCAAGTCTATATTGTAAGGATTACTTTCTTATTTGCAGTGTTATAAAGAAAGGCATCTGGACATGTGGGTGCATTAACCCACTTCTGAGCTCTTCAATGATATGTTTTATTACTCTGGGGAAAAGTTTTGAGGTCTCCTTTCCATTACTTTTCTATGGTGATATATTTTGACTCTACAGTGTTATTACGTTTTTACTAAGGTACTATATGGATGTATAAAATAATTTTCACAAAATATGCAGACTGGATTGCTCATGCACAGTAGCAAAATTCTCACTGAAACACATAGTATGTTCTCTTCATCTGCCTATCTCTGGTTTTCTGCTTTATATTTTTCTCACATATACATTAAAAACAAAAAAACAAACAAACAAAACCACCCCTTTTATTATTTTTTTTAAACCAAGTGATACTGAGAACAACTGAAATTCCTAGTTATACGGTTTTATACTGAAAAGGAATAGTTTTTTCTTTTCTTTGTTTTTTCCTCCTTTTGTGGTCTTCCCCCTGAATCTGCGCATAGACTTTGTCACTTTTAGTTGTGGTGTTCGGTTCTTCCCACTGACTACATTAACAGCCTGAGAACTTGAGGCTCTGGGATTGTTTCACCAATTCCAGTGTCACATTCTTTTGAAAATGCAGAGTCTCTACTGAGCTCCTGAATAGGGGGTTACAGAGATGGTCCATAGCAAATATTGCAGTAACAGCTGGGAGAACAGAGCATTCAATGAAGCAAGATGAGAGATAAAAGCACCCCTGGTAAAGGTGGCAGCAGTTCTCCAGAGGTTGCTGTTCTCACCCTTCCTCTCCTCCAAGTATTGCACAAGTGGTAGCACCTTACTACTTCAGGGGACTCTATTTATTTAACACTTGTTTAACACACTAAATATTTTTTCATCATGCAGGGACTCTTTCATCCCCAGCTCAAAGATTGATACAAGGTGAGGAAAACATTGCCCTATAATATTTGTGTTATTTTACAGTTGTCGTCTTGAGACAATGCATACTGGGGCTTGGGCACCATTAACAAATATGTTAACTTTATGTGACAACTGATTAATTTTGGTTTAAGGTTATGAATACAAAAGAAAGCATGCTGGTATATAACGTGAATTTTAATGATGTCACTGCACTAGTAAAAGATGAGAAGGATAATTTAATTTGCTTTCTCTGAAAGGTCAGTTCTCTTGAGATGATATTTTCCCTGAGGGTGTCAATGCCCCTCACTCATTTTTCTTGTTTTTTCTCTTTCTTTAGAAAGTCAGCATTTATATTTAAACAGAGGAGTATCTGAGTTTTTTCTTGGGTTTTTTTTTGTTCTTTTTCTTTTTGAATAGTGTCAAAGAGAAAAAAAAAGAAAAAAAAACTCCAAAGAATCCCAGATGTTTCATTTTGAAACTCGAGCCCATAAATATTTAGACAATGTGCTTCTTGCTGTTTTAGTTCCTTGTGTATGTGCATGTTGCACCTAAGTAGTTAAGAGTGGCATGGAATCTGGAAGCATAAATACAATAAGTTTCTGGAGTCATTTTACATTTGCACCTTGGAAAGTGGCAGTGGGAAACAAAGGATCACAGGGAATGGAATAATTCAATTTTCCTGTATTAGACAGTAAATATTTCATTTGGGAAGCTATAACTACCTCTGGCAAGTGCTGAGCTATTTTTGTTGCCAGGCAGGTTGACCCTACAATTCATTGTTTTGCAGCAGACTATGGACACTTCAAACCCTAGGGATCAAAATCACATTTTTGTTAGCCAATCAACAATATTGAATTAGTTTCTAGTTAGCTTTTTTCACTACCATTTGCATTTTGTAACAATTTTAAAGTTATAAAAAGAATTTAACAACATCTTGGGAGAAGTTGGCATTGGGGATTGGGTTGACCACATGCAACTCTGTTTGAGAAATGCTTTCTCCTAATGATTTGCATTCATGTCATCAGAATAATGCAATTTTCCTTTGTTTTCTTGGAGACAGCATATGCAGACTGTCCTGAGATTTTCCCTTTTTTATCTCTCTGGAAAACTTTTAAAGATATTTAATTTAAATGAAATCAGAGTGTTATAAACGTGATGGTGAAAAAAATTAAATAAAATCACCAGAATGCAAGCTGATTCAGCTAAAGTTAAATCAGAACCTAAATAAACCAAGGTTTATTTCAATTTCTACAGGATAGTTTCTGACAAATGAAGGGAAGCTAGCTGCACTAAAGAGATCAGGATGTTGAAAGAAGAGCAACTCTGGAATTTTTTCAAGTTATGTGGTCTGAAAAAAATCAAGAATCTATCTCCCTAGTATAGGAGTAAGTGTATGAGAAGAATAATGACAATAGGTAGAGGTGGGCTGAAAAAATATGGATGTGCTGCAAGATTAATTAGAGAATGTAAAAGAGAGCACTTATAAAGGAAAATGAACTGAAGTTGGCCCAAGAGTGGAACAGGTCTATTAGAGTGATCAAAACAATGGAAAGCCTGTCAATAGAGGGGATCTGAGAAAACAAGGTTTGTTTACTCAAGAAAAATGAAGACTTAGAAGGATATGATGCTTGTCTATAATAAATAGGGAGAACTCACTGAGGAGAGGCATGAGCAATTTAGCCTGATACTAGTGTTGGCTTAAGAATAAATACAGTGTGTTGACTGGGAACAAATTTAAGATAAAAAGAAAATGAAGATTGTAAATTGCTAGAGCAGTGAGGTTTCAGAGGCACCTTCTAGTGAGTGGGATAGTGGAAAACAGTGAAGACCAGTGAAGACATCAGTAAATTTATGCATATAATTATAAATTATACTCTGTAGTCTCTATAGGCACAGAAGTCTGGATTTCTTTACTTTAGAGAAGGTTGGTACTTGAGTCTGCCCATGTGTTGCTAAAGTAGAGTAATGATAACTGAGTAAGCAAAGACTGTGTGTAAATAAATAACACTGATCATATAAAGCAGCATAATTTGTATTAATTAAGCATTCAATAATGGCATCCTAAATTGGGGAATTTTTTTTACTTATATCTGCTTGACTTACACCTTTCACAACTTCATTTTTTCCGGAATCTTTCTTATGTTTAATGTTTAAATAATGAAACATTAAAAAATTGTGTAAAACAGGTAAACAAAGCTCACTATGATCAACCTGTCTTCAGCTCTAACTTCACAAACATCTTGTATATTATATAACAGTACTGTGTATTTTTGTAATCTGTTCCATGTACATGTTTATTGTAGATTCTGAGTCATATAAGCCCAAGCATGCAAAGTCAGATCCTGAACTCTTTGAGAGGACTGCCTATCCAAGGTCTTAATGAGACTGACAGAGTAGCATGCAAAGCATCTTTAAGATTTCAGGTTATTTGGTTCTGGGAATTTAATATAGATGTAACTTTTTTTCCTCATGTCAGTTTATGATGTCAACCAATCTAATAAAAAATGTTTCTGTCCATGGTCAGGTATTTGGACAAGATGATACTTAGGGTCCCCCCCAAACTAGATAATTCATAATTTTATGAAAAAAAATGGCTTTGAGAGTTATGCAGTAGAATAGGGGAAAAAAACTCTAAGACTTTATCAAAACACAATATAAAAATTCTACTGAAATATTTGCAATAATTTATCAGAAATATAGTCTTTGAGACTTTGAAGTGGGTTTTGTAGGTGTCTGTGTGTGGGTGTGTGTATGTGTGTTTAGGTTTATCAGTTTGGTTGAGTTTATTTTAAATTTTATTTTTTAGTGTGCTAAGATTTTATTATACAGGATATTTTCTTAAGTTCCTTTGGGCATTTCCTTTTAACATGTGACATACAACTTCTCCATATGAGGGATCTATTCTTAGTTTCACAATGTCATCACTGTTTTAAAGGCATAAATTAAATATTAGTGGCAGTCTGAGAAGTGCACAGCTAAGTGCACAGCAAATGTCTTACATGCTGCCAGTGAAATCCCTCACAGACATAGAAAAGCTATCCAAGTTTTATGAAGCTGAGAGGAAATAGGAATAAGATAGGAAAGAAAAAATATGCTTCTGACCATTCCTAGTGTTCAGGAACTTGAAATGAATGTCACATGAAATCCTACACCTTTATTTATACATATTCAAGTGAACTTTTACATGCCATGGAGGCTGGTAACAAACTGTCCATATGGCCAGGCCCAGAGAATGTTAGTAAATGGAATTATGTCCAGTTGGTGGACAGATACCAGTGGTGTTCTCCAGGGTGCAGTACTGGGGCCAGTTTATCTTTATTGAGCTCTGGAAAAGGGGATTGAGTGCAGTCTCTTTGCAGAAGATATCAAGCTGGGTGTGAGTGCTGATCTGCTGGAGTGCAGGAAGGCTCTGCAGAAGGACCCGAATCCAGGGGCTGAGGCAAATTGTGTGAGATTCAGCAAGTCCAAGTGCTGGGTCCTTCCCTTGGGTCACAACCATGTCAGACAGTGTTTCAGGCTCAGGACAGTGTCTGGTAAGCTGACCAGCAGAAAAACACCTTTGCATGTTGGTCAGCAGTGGCTGGACATGAGAACAGTGTGCCAAAGTAACAATGATATCCTGGCTGGTGTCAACAATAGTGTGACCACCAGTGACTGTCCCCCTGACCTGGGGACACTGGTGAGGCCACACATCCTGCGTCTCACATGACAAGAAGAACACTGAGGTGCTGGAGCATGTCCAAAGAAGGAAACTGAGTTGGGCAAGGGGCTGGAGTCAGAGGAGGAGCTGCTGAAGGAGCTGCTTGGGCTCAACCTGGACAAAATCAGGAGGGACATTATTGCTCTATACAGCTGTCTGACAAGGGGTTGTAGCCAGGTGGGGATCAGTGTCTTCTCCCAAGTAACAAATGTTAGGGTGAGAAGAAATGGTATAAGTTTCTGCCAGGGATGTTTAGACAGGGATGTTTAGTTTTTGCCAGGGATGTTTAGACTGGATGTTAGCAAAAGTTTCTTCACTGAAAGCATGGTCAGGCATTGGAACAGGGCTGTGGTAGAATCACCATCTTTGGAAGTGTTTAGAAGACACACAGGTGTAGCACTTTGGAACATGGTTTAGTGATAGGCTTGGATTTTATGATCTCAGAGGTCTTTTCCATCCTTAATGACTCTATCAAGAGGACAGCAAAAACAAAGAAGCAATGTCAGATAACACTCAGGCTTCAGCCCTTTTTAAACCTCAACTTTCTCCCTCTACATGCTGCAGAGGGTAAGCAGTGAAAGAGGACTCAGACCTGACTTTCAGTTGCAGAGTGTAATTCTTCTTTTAACAAATATGAGAGGCAAAGGGATAATGTGCATCAGAAGAAAGGTGTTATACTGCAAAACATTTGACTCGTATTTTTTCTGTACATTAACTGCTCCTCAGCCCTTTAACTGTATATTTTAAGTACTTATTCTTTCCAAACTCATTTCAGAAATCCAGCCTCTGTAGTCTTCCTCATGCTACATGGGAAACACTGAACTGCTGTTTAGTTTGGTGAGGAAAAAACTCAGATTAACTACTTCATGTTTAATAGCTACTGAAAGCTTTAATAATGATGTGTCTTAAAATCCTATACTTCTAAAATAATACAGACTTACTCCCTCATTCACCATATGGTGTATTTTATGATTTTTCACTTCTGTTGCTCTGCCTCCTCCCTCCTCATGTTGTTTGCCATGTGCCTATATCTTTTAATTTGGCCTTACAATAGTTTTGCATGTGTCAGTCTCAGGTTCCAGGCATCTGCAGACATGAGAAGTCTGAATAGCAGAAAGTAATTATCCTTAATTTACAGACCAAGGTTATCCAAGATACATATAGTCTTGAAGATAACAGGTCTACAGGGATTTGTAAGACCTTCTGAGATTGTTAAAGTCAGGATTTTAAACACTCTTGATCTTTCTCCTCAATAACCAAGGGTTTGGACAAGGAATAGGATCTTGAATTTAGATTTTTCTCTTAGAAGGTCTGCAAGACAACATGGTAAAATAAATAGCTTGCATATTCTTAGGAGTAGTTGATTATTTATATTCCTCTGAAGAAATAGAAGAGCTGTGTGATTTTCAGTTATGGTTCACTTTGCTTTGCAGGTGGAAAGATATTGTAGTCGCTTTTCATTCAAGGCATGGAAGAGCTCTAATCAACTGACACTATGTTTATGCTAGCAGAATGTCCCAAAAATCCCTGTTCTGACACCAAAGCAAACTGGGACAAACCCCCATTGTCCCTGCTATTTAAGATTTTATTATGCCGAGGAACAGAGTTATAAGTAACCTGTCCTTTGCTTACCCACTCTGGCTTTTAAATTGGAAGACTGAGACTGTGAATTAGTTGTTTTCATGTCCTGTAGGTTTGGAATTTTTTTTTTATTATCATAATTGTATTTTGCTGGATGGAAACAGGAAGGAAGCTTGTCCTTGTGGCTCAAATGCCAATTAAATTCCTGTCTCTAATTCAAACTCTGCATAAATGTCACTATAAGCTAGTTTATTTTCCACAGTTTTCAAATACTATATTTAAATGCTGACATAAGAATCAGAGTTCTCTTAGGTCCCTGAAATTGTGAGTAGACAGAGACAAATATTTTTGGGGTACAATTTAGACCACAGGCTTCCAAGTAAAGTGTCTACAAGGAATCCAAGCCTAAAGTTCATTATTACCTCAGCTTCCTGTCTGGAAAATTGTGGAATCTTTCTTTTTATCATCATTTTTAGAAGCAGGGTTGAATCTATAAAACATAGAATAGGTATTTTGTCCCTACAACTGGTTTCCAATTAAGAGTAGCATTCCTGTTTTGGGCGTGACGATAAGCTGCCAGAGAATCACTATAATTCAAAGACTAAAGGGTTTCAAAATACCAGCATCCTATCATAGCTTTGTCTTTCAGTTTATGAAATTGATGAAAGCCATCTAAACCAGACAAAGCTTGCTGCAGGTTCTTAAATACAATTTCTCTTCTTTATATAACTTAACAGTCCTTATCCCTTCTATAAATTATTTTTTACATGCACTCTATATGTAAATAAATTCTGTTTATTGCTGTAACTGATACCTATATATACTTTAACCATGTATGAATAGTCCAACACAAAAAGATCCCCATGAAGAATGTTTAGAGTCACTGGAGAAGAAAGAATATGTACGTTTTTGTTGTTGCTCTTTTTCTCTTTCCTATTACACCACTTGCTCAGAAAAAAAGTATGAAGAAAGAAATGTTGAATGTGTGGATTTCAGGCAGCCTGTTCCTGACTGAGGTGAAGAGAAGCTGCATCATCATTTCAACCTCCATCCTTACCACCCGCAGAGTAAAAAATGAAATGTTGTCACGCATGACAAGGATAAATTCATGCTTACCTTTGTCCATGAAAGGGAGGCAAGAAAAGTAAGGCTGAGAGGGAGGGATGGGGGAAAGAAATAAAGGAAAGAAACCTTCAACTAAATTTCAATTCCAGACATTACATGCATCCATAAAAGAAATGCTACCTTCCAGCAAAACACAGAGAGTAAGAGTGAGCTGCTAAATTCCTTGGCCCCCAAAATAAATGAAGGTAAACAAATCTCTTCTTCCTAGGGCTGAGGCTAAACTTTTGAGCAAAGAGAGGAAAGACAAAAAAAAAAAAAAACAAGTGGTATAAAGGTCAGGAAGCTTCAAATTAAATATAAACAGTATAAGCATAGACATTTGAGTTAATTATCCTTTGTTCCCATGAAAGGCAATGAAGAGAAATAAATATTTATACACCACACCCATCATAAAGAAGTTTATATAGTTCTGATCAACAGAAAACTAGAAGGGTCAATCTCTTTTCTCTCTCTGCTAACCATGAAGCTAAATTACAATATTAATCTACTGCAGTGTAGGATGTCTTTGCAGAAGAGCAGACTTGGGTATATGCATGTCAGATGAGTCTTGGCTTAGTCCCTGCTCACCAGAATGCCAGACCCGGCAGGTCTGTGCCCTGCCACTGGGGTGATAGCTCACATCTGGTCTCTACCTAGGCATATGTCAAGCAGTGACAATATAAGGAATAAATAAGTCTAAAGACAAGCTTATGCTTGTTCTTAATTGAACTTGAAGCAAGAGATTAATCTTGATAACTGAAATCTGTTAGACTTGATGATGGAAAGTTTTTAAAGTCCAGTTCTTGTAGCCTAAAACAAGACTGCTATAAAGGTTCCCTGCCTCTATCCCTTAATTAAAAGGATTGCCGAGTATTCATGGAATAAGTTAATTGCTCTGCAACACAGTTCTGTAAACAACACAAAAAAAATCTATAAAATATCTATCTTCTCTTTGGACCTTAACTGTGCCTTTACCCATTTTAGACAGGTAAGATCAGTACGCCAGGACTGTGTGTTTTCTACAATATTGTAATATTTCTACAATAACTGCATTTAATTGGCTCCCTAGTTCATTTATGGATGTAATATAGCTGAAACCTTTGAGATTTCAGGATACATTGTTAATAACCCTTGAAATATAAATTTTTTTATTGAGGTTTGGAAAATATCTTAGAAATATTTCTTCACACAGAGTGGCTCTCTGAGGTGCAGGTCAGGACCACATTTTAACGATTTTGATTACTCTACTTTGAAGACTATAGTCTGCTATATTTTCCTCTTAGCAGAGTTCACTCAAGTGGTGGAGATCAAAGGTTTTGTGTTGTAGGTACGAGATTCAGCACAGGCTGATGGTCTGTGATTGGAAACATTGTCTTCAGCATTGTGGAAGGATGAGGTTTCTGTCTAGTTACATAACAGTAATGCTGTTTCTGTCTTTTATTAATGACAACTTCACAGCTGGACTGATGTAAGTGCTTTTAGGGTGTGTTCATGTCATCTTTTTTTTTCTTA
>QUSF01000029.1:6746857-6772726 GCA_003676055.1 Chloebia gouldiae
CCTTCCTTCCTTCTCTCATTCTTTCTCTGTCTCTTTCTTTTTTACTCTGTTTATCAATCCTTTATTTCCTAATTATTTGCAGACTTTTGCTCTTGTAGAAACCTCACCCACACATGTGTGTGCAAGCAGAGAGAAACACAACTTCATCTTGTCAAGTAGTTGTCTCCAGACCCAGCCCTTTCTTCACACAGAGAGGTCCAAAAGCAGAACTTTTTTCTTCCTATGAGGCTCAGTCTTCCCAAGAGGAAGGTCACAGTCCAAGTGAGGTTTGTTTTTTTTTCAGAACTCAAGGATAGTAAAAGCAAAACATGTTGTCTGTGCTTCTCTCAATTTCCTTTATGTCCTTGAAGGAAAACAACACACCTTGTAATCCATTTTTTGAAAAGGACTAGAAGTCTATATGAAATATATTTTCAGAGGTGCACCATGACAATCAGCATTTGTAAAGGTTTGTACTGCATATGGAGGAAAATCAGTTTTTAACCCTGAGTTCAAATCACTTCATCACTATTCCTACTTTAAATAAAAGAAGTTAGGTGAAAGGCAACTCACACTGAAAAGCATCAGAACCCTTTCCAGCTCCTCCAAATTATCTTATTTTATTTAACAAAGTCCAATTCAGCCTGAATAATTTTTTCAGGATTGAACCCAAAGATCAGAAAGAAATTTACCCATTTCAGTATGTGTCACTTCTAGAATTCTTCCTTAATCATTAGAAAATATAGGCAGCTCTGAAAGCACAATTTAATCCATATAAAATCGGAATTAATTATGGAAGATACCTCTTTCTACCCAGTAACTGGAAAGAAAGCTACCTCTGCTTAGTTCCAACCTTAGGCACCTCAGTTAGTTGCCTAAATTTAGGTAGGAAAAATCTAGGCCAGAGCAGATCTTGCAAGGTCACACAGCATGATCATGACAGAGCTGGGATTCAGATCACAGGGGTCTTAGTCCCAGGCAATGCTTTTACAAGACAGTCTTTCCTCCAAGTAATTAATTCTCATTTTGAAGGTTTCAGCTGAGGTAGTGGTACTGTGCCACTATTTGTCTTGTATAATTATTCATGTCGTTATCCCTAAAAACCTTAGAAAGAAGTTATGAATATGTTTATGAGCCTTTTTATTCTTAAATGTTTTGAACTTCTGCTTCTTTATATTTTTATTCGCATATATATATATATATATATATATATATATATACACATATGTATAAACATACATCTGTGTGTTTCCACATGGATGTGTTAGAGGTATTTCTATTGAATTAACAGTATTATAGTTTATTTTTTTATTATTTTAATTTTATAAGACTTAGTTTGTTACAGTGATGACAAAAACTTTTCAAAATATTTTTTTTTCTTTTTTTCCCCATATCACTCTATTTTTTTATTTTTTACAGCAGGCACATCTGCCCTATGGATGAATTTATTTCTTCAATCTCATGGTGCAATATTGCATTTCAGTTGTCACTTTTGATTTATCGTTACTTTAAACATTAAATCTTCCTTTGCATTTTTATTGGTTTCATTAAAAACATTCTGCTCGGCTTTTCATTTATAACCTATATCAAGGGAAAAAAAAAAAGAAGAACAAAAAAAGCATCCCAGCTTCTCCCTGCTCTCCCTTCCCCTCCTCTGTCTCATTCAGGATGCTGCTTTTAAATTTCACCCATTTCTCCAGGTGATAAAGTCAAAGCAATCCACTAGCCACATGTGAATAAAATAAATACATTTTAAACTTAGATTTTTTATTACAAACAGAGTTTGTGAAAACATTTATTAAACTTAATAACTTTTGTGTTTAATGAAGCACAAAGCATATGTCAGAAGTATGGTGTCCAAAAGGCAGAAGCACTGAATAGTTTATCTGGCAAATGTGTTACACAAGGTTTGACCCTTAAATTGAGCACTGGGAGAGATAAATAGGGTAATCAAAAGCACTCCCTTACAGTCACATGAACTTGGAGCCATCTGGTCAAAGCAAAAATAAATCAGTAATGCAACTGGAAATTATCTGTAAAGACCTTTGGGGATTGGTTGAAGCATTACTACAGTCTCTTTCATATGACAGAATTAGGAAGAAAAGAAAAAGAGAAAAAGAATTCAACAAAAACCCCAAACAAGAAAATTGCATGTAAAGATGATGAAAGTGACCCTAATTAACACAAAGGCCAAGAAACCAACAATGTACTCTTTCTTTCTTTTTTTTTTCTCTCTCTCATTTTGTTTCTTGGGTTTTTTTTTTTAGCCTGGTATGAAAGATTTTGATCCAACAAGATGATTCACAATTCCTACCAAGAATAAAATTATTTGTATTCTTATACAACATTTGTTTTTATTCTTATAAAATGTTTGTTTTTACTTAGGAAAGTTTGATAGAGAAAACATTTCTGAATTTAAAAGACATCCAAAAATAAAAAGTTTGCTATCTTTTTCTTCCTTTTTTTTTTTTACTAAAAATGTAAGTTAGTAAGAAATAATTCTCTGGTTCTTGCTAGTAAATAAATAAATAGGTATCTTAGGTATGAGACTTCATCTTTTCGGTTCTCAAATGCACGAAGAATTAAACAATGTAAATCCAGCCACTGAGATTTGATAAAAGGTAAAATGTTGTCTTTTTAATTTCTTTCTTGTCCATATTTTTTTTTTCCCTTTTCACATCTGAACTTAGAAATACCCTGTCCCATGTAAGGAGCAACAGCCTCACATTTACCCATTCAGATTAGAGTGGGCATGTAGGGAGCAGGAAACTTCCCTGTTTTCCTCTGAAATGAAAACTGAAGAAAAGGCAACAGAAGGCCTGAGTTAATGAGGAATGTTTGCAGGAATTAAGTGAAAGTGTTGTGACTGTCCTTGAAGTCATTACCTGCATTAACTTGCAGATAGCAAGATTTAATCAGATGACTGATTATTTCCTTTCCATCACTGTGAATGTTTGGAAGTGTCAGCAGTTACAAACTTGAAATCAGATTCTAAATTTGCAGGATTTTGTACAGTTTATCTTTTCAGTGGTGTTGTGCTGCTGGAGAGGAAATGTCATGTAAGGTTGATAGACTAAACCAGCCCTTCAGACTGAAGAGAAGTTAATCCTACAAAGGTGTAACTGGGTAATCCTCAGCCCAGTTGGCTCAGGTATGGATGGCAGGACAGTCACAGCAGCCTGCAGCTCACTACAATTTCTCTAGGGTATGGATTCCATCCCAGTACGGCTTTGTGATTCACCCTGGACACCCAAGTGCACCACCTCATCAAATATGCTTAAAGGAGATGTGTCTATACTGTCTGCGAAGACCGAATGGTAGACATCTTCTAAAAGACAGAGTGTGTCCCAGTTTCCAAAGTGCATGCCACATCTTTCTCCATAGTGGCCTAGTGCTAGTAACTTCTTAGGGCACCATTTGTCCATATGAACTGCAGTTCCTTGGATGGCAAGGGTCTCAGACTATACTTCTGTACAGGCTCTAGGTAGTCACACCTTTGACTCCTTTCTGAGATATTAAAATTATGGCAATAAAACTATGGAAAAGAAAGTAGAAGGTATGACAACAACAACCAAAAAAAAAACATATATCCTTCCTTCATGTATAATGAACAACAGCTTCTGTTGGGGATTTTCTTTCCATTACTCTGCAATACTTTATTCTTCCGAATAAGCTTATTATGTGAAGATTGAAACATTAGGATTAATTACACCAAATGCTGGTGTAAACTCTAATGAAAAACATACATCTCTTGCACAGCCTGAATTCCCTGGAGAAATCTTGAAAATATTGACTTTGACAGTTTTTGCTGTGTGACTGATTGCATCAGTTGTATGAAGCACTTTACTAAGCATCATTTTGTATATGCGTCTAAGTGTACATATGAGTGTGTGTATGCATGGATATATGCCTTCCCAGATAAGACAAAAGGATTTGTTGAGGCTAAATTTGAGCTCATGTTTCCAAAGAGCTTGCCTCTTTCATCATGATCCTTTTGTCTCGATTATCTCTGGATTCTCTCCCTCCCTTCTGCCACCCCCTTTCTCTTTTCGCAATAATGCCTGTGTTTGATCTCTATGTAAATAAACCAAGCATCAGGAAGAAACTAATGGATCCATCATGGGAGCTTGAAAATAAAGTTGAAAAAATTGCTTACACAGTTCATTCACCCAGAGGGTCTGTGCACTTCATTGCTGAAGGTTATGGAAATTTAGCTGGTGATAGAGAAAACTTCATAGATTATAGCAGGAAATTTTCAAAAGGGGAGAGAGGTGCCCTGTTCTCCTTGACTATCAATGGGGGTTGAATGCCTCATTTACATTCGTGACTTTGAAACTTGCCCCTTGGATTCAAGGCCTGTAGGAACCATTATGTTCAGCTTGCCTGATCTGATGCATGAAAAAGGCCTGAGGATTTCATCTAAAAGTGCCTGCAAGGAGGAGAAAAATTGTGGTGGAACAAGACAACCTGGAGTGCTGCTCACATTTCATACACAATCTTGTTAGTTAATAAACAGACATGGTAACTGTACCTTCATTCCCTATCTCACTCCCTGGCTGAAATTATCCTCATTATAATAGGTGCAGCCTCTTTCTTTGACCAGTTCACTATCTCCAATGGCAAAATTTCTTAATATGTGTTTATCTCACATTACTTCACAGCAGCCACTTAGAAGTAAAATCATCTACATAATTTTAAAAGTTGGATGAATTTGTATCATGTCATAAGTATTTATTGCCTTATTTACATTAATATCATATTCTGAATTGGTGAAGCAGCAAGAAGCACTGAAAAATTTAACTCTGAATGTATACAATTAAGAACTGTAAAATAAGATATTTTCTGGCTTGATATTCAGCGGCCTGAAGAGAACGGAGAGGATAGAATAAATGTTTTGGAAAGTTCAGTTCATTTTGGGTGAACAGTATGCAAAACTCCTCTCTCCCTAAAGTTTCCTATCTCTTCTATCATCACAGCATAGAAGTGCCCATATTCTTGGAATATTTTCTTCTCTGAATGATCAGCTGATTTATGCATACACCTATCTATCTATGTAGTATGACACTGATTGGTGACACTGTGTATACACACCATTGTTTCTGGGTTTGGTGTTTTTTTTTTTGGTTGGTGTTATTTGCTTGGTTTTTTTTTTATTTATTTGAAAATATATTTCTTTGTTCCAGTATGTTTCTCTTTTATTTGAGTTTATTCAAAGACATTTTTCTCCTGCCTCATTA
Organism: Chloebia gouldiae; assembly: GCA_003676055.1. NCBI lineage: Eukaryota > Metazoa > Chordata > Aves > Passeriformes > Passeridae > Chloebia > Chloebia gouldiae. The sequence goes on from QUSF01000029.1 coordinate 6,752,074, forward strand.
GAGAATAATTTTTGGAAAGGTACCATTTGTAAAACAAAGAGTAATACCCTGGAGTCTAAAAACAGGGAAGAGGAAAAGAAGCTGATTTATGTTAAGGCATACAAGACTTGAAAATATACCCCAGGGTGAAATAAATATTACAATACACAATAATATCCTTGCTTTACCTTGATGTACATTACAGCGATATTATGAATCTCTCTGTATGGTTCTGTATTCATTGGAGAATTGTACCAGGGACAGGTTCCCAGAGGCCTTGAAACACTCAAAATGGGACAATCTCTGCCCTGGGGATGGGTGGGAAAGAAAACAGAGTATTACTAACAGTTTAAGGTCATTCTAGAAAAACAATATTGTATTTCTAAGTGGGTAGTGTAGATCTTCTAAACCCCAATCATATTGTTATGATATTTTACCCATGAGGCTGTTATTCAGACCACCAGGCTTATTCAAAAGACTAGTGAAATAAGTATTCAAACCCAGAAATATGGCCAAACATCAGGCTAGCTGTTGACACAGTTATCTTGTCTAATAAGAGCTAATGAATGCTGCAAGCAAACTTGTGGGTCTGGGGGATGGTGAAGGAAAGGAAAAGAGGGAGTTACATTATGAGAAGGAAGGGCTTTCATGGGAGCAATATGTCTTACAATCTAATTGCTCTGTGTTTTATAGAACTTGATCATTAGGGTATCCTGCTTATGATACCGCAGAGATGTAATGGTGAAATAAAGCAAGAGGCTATTAAACAGAAAGTTTAAATATAGCTACAGGGACAGATACTTCATGACAACTTGACAGATGTCTTGGAGTGATCACTGGTTCCTTCATCACTAATTACAAAATAATTTGTCTTAAGAAAAGGACAAAAGAGAAGTAATTATAAAAAACATGATTCTTAAGGGATAAAAAAGATAACATCAGTTTAAAACATTGAAGCGATCATAACCATTTAGAATCATTATTAGTTTGCTTGAGCCAATGACAGCTTGGATTTTGAAGCCAGTGGGAACATAGCTTCCTATGCTGAGGAGAAGAAAACATTCAATTTCTTGTTATGCTAAACTTATCCTCAGACTCCAGAGATTTCTTTGATGAACAGTTCATTAAAATTTCCTACCGCAGATGAATTTGAGCTAAAATACACAAATGTTTTAATTATACATTCCTTTTTAATTACACTAATGACTTGTAATGTGTTTATGTTGGTTTAGAGTTTAATTTCTTCTCTTAGATTAGGTGGTTGACTTAAGGATTGTGCTTTTCAGTAAAATACCATGATTCATCAATGTTTGATCATGAGTTAATCCAAAAATATTAAAGCATTGCAATCCTTGGAGGAATAGTAATGCACACACATACACATGCAAAATTGTGTTTTCCTTTCGTGTGCTTAGGGGCAAAAAACCTTTCCAACCTTAAACCCTTCCAACAGCACACAGCAAGGCACAAGTGTCAGGAGAGAGAGGCAACACTGAGAGAGGCCTGCTGCTGTTAAGACTGAAACTGGGAAAGGCATGGGGAAGTAAAAACTGATTCCTGTGTCAGTCACTGTTGGTTGGATGATTGGTACTCTGGAAGGAGAAACATCAAGAAGGACAACATTTGCTTTTCACACTGTTTTGTGCAATTGTTTTTCTTAATCACAGCCAGTCTGTGCAGTGTGTTTAAAGTATGAGAATGATCTACAAGGAGTTCCTAAGATATTTATTATGTTTAAATTTAGGAATATAAGCTAAACTTTTTCTGTGGGCCTGGCACCTCCAGAGGATGGTTCCCATCTGTTTCAGGAATTCATATAAATCATGGTTAATTTGCCAAGGATATGAACTTTACATCATGTCTATAGAAGATGACAAAGTTACTGGTTTAGAGATCATGACCCACGTGTGGATGACTAAACGGGTAATGCAATCTTAACCTCTGCTGGACGTCATGAATGTCTAAAAAGAAATGGGCAAAAATATGAAACTATTTTAAAGCACTACTAAAAAAAAGAAATGTGTCAGAAACAGATCACTTCATTCACAGCTCTAATTTGTACTATATATAACGGGAGTATAGAGTGGCATGACTAGATCCTTATAGGTTCCCTTTCATTTTTAGTGTGTCTAAGGACCAGTCCAGTGCTGGAGTGTAGTGGTTTGCACTTTTAAAGACAGTCACCTTCCAATACCTACAGACTGTTTCTCATTCCGGTCTTCTCCCTTTTTCACTGAACAATTTTCTCATGTCCTATCCACCTCTAGTCATTGTCTGTCTATGGTTTATCTGTTTGTGAAACCTCATAAGGTCTTGTAATTTTGAGAAATGCATAATGAGTTTCAGGAAGGAAATGAAAAAGTGGTAGTTTCTACAAAAGGGAAAGAAAGGCAGGAATGGTAGGGAAATTACTACTTGCTCTTATGGCCATGTAGATGAATCAGAAAGGATGCTGAGTCAGGATGAGGAGAAAACATAAGGACCATGAGCAGGATCATAAGCGAGCCTACTGGAATATATGGCTTGTCCCTTGATAAATGGAAAATGCACAAATCTCTGCACTATTGACTTCATCCATGTATTGCTTAGATTCACTAGTCCATGCTTTCTCTTCACTGACACATTGCATTCACTCCTGATGTTTCAGAGAAGAACTATTGCCAGAGATATCTTAGTCCTGGGGTGTTTGTACTGACTGAGTGTCCATGCCAAAAAGTAGGTTGCCACATTTAGTTGAGAGTTGGGCCCACTGGCTCAAACAGCATTCACTATCTCATTACAATCTCATCTAAGAACACTCACAGCCACTGGGACTTTCTTTGAAACAAGTCTGTCTCCTTATCCTCTTTTGAATCCTCCTTTTTCTTTTCTTTCTTGGCTTCAAGTCCAATAAATAAATAAGGAAGCATGACAATAGTCTCACTGCCCAAGGGCTGCAAGTATGAGTATACTGCCAATTATGGAAATTGCTAGTCTCTCATCATTTTCTTACAGTTTGCTTGCCTGTCTGCTGTTTGTAATGTATTACAAACTCTTTGAGACAGAGTGACTTGGTTTTTGTTTGTTTGTTTGTTTGTTTATTTGTTTTTAATTTTTTTATAATAAAGCCTTAAGAGTGGTGGGAATCTTGCTCATGGCTATTGATTATAATTACTTTTTTTTAAATAATAAAGGCATGGTCTGGTCAAATCTGAGATGGATGGATTTCTAATTTTGTGATGATCCTTCAAAATCAAGTAGTAATGCTGAGCAACAGCAAAAGCTGCCTTCTCCCAGGTTTTGCATCTGTCACACATTTTAAGCAGAAGGAAATATAAAAGTTCCTCAGAAGACACTGTGGCAGAGGGAGGAAGAAGGACAAAAAGTTCTGCTCTAGCAGAGACTGTCTTCATATAGAAGAAATATGTTAGTGTTCTGCTTTACAATAAGTTTTTCATACTTTCTGTAATTCAGCCATACTGGGCTCTCTTCTGCCCAGAAAACCATGCCATTCACTAGAACCTAAGGTTTGCTCCTGAGTTGTTGTGTTTAGGAGCTTACATGAGATCTGCCTGGCATTTGGAGGTGCAGCAGCACAGATCCCACTGGAGACTACCACAGTCCCCTTTCATCATAGAATGAGACCTGGCAATTAGAGAAAAATCTCACAGCTGAACTAGTGACATGATCAGATGTTCACACTAAGACACTTGAGGAAGATGAAATTGTTTACCTGACTTGCTTTGGTGGATGGGATTCTGCTCTATAAATGCGGACATTGCAAAAGTACCTATAAAAACTCCATCTGTGCTGTCTGTCACTAGAAAAATTAGACATAGAATGCTATGTCTAGGATGTGCTAGGATGCAATTAATTTATATCAGAATAGATCTTTAATATGGGTCAAATAAATTATTCCTGAGAAAAATCTTTTATCTTTGGAACACAACTATGTATATAAAGTAACTCACTGAAGTTAGATGAGATGAAAGCCATCCAAAATGTTGTCTGTTGTCAGATAACAAAAGTAAAACATATATTTACTTGTGTTATAATAATAATTGATAAATATGGTGATTTCAGAGATTTCTCTCTTACTATGTTTGTGCTGTGGTGGATCGACAGACAGATTGTTTTGCTGATCCTTCAGATTGACAAAACTCATCTCAATGAGTGCTCAACTGTTGAGTTTTCCTAGGTTAATTACAGTACTGAGATAACATAACCAGGTTACACTAAAGACTTCAATTTTTATAAAGGGTGTATAAAAACCCTACCTACATCTCAAAATAAGCAAACAAAAAATTTTAAAAATTATCTCAAGTCTTCCTGTGTCCTGTCATGTACAAAGTGTTCCTCTTTCTTTTCCTGCTTTGGATTTCTGGTGAGATTTTTACACACTAATTCATAGCTACATATCAGTCAGTGTTTCTTCACAGCCACTTTGTGAAGAGAAATACATGCAAAACTTTGAGTTTTCTTCAAAATCCTGAAATGAAACTTCTATGACTTGACTAGAAACAATCACAAAAGGGCAGGTCTTGTGTGCCTTCATGCTTTACACCATGCCTAACCAAGGTGGAAGGAACAACACCCATTGAATTCAGTTGAATTTAAATTCACTAGTCAGGCTACTTGGTTTACACCATTTGGTAGGACTGACATATTTTTTACACCTGTTTTTACTTCCATCTTTCCTCTCTTTTAGGTGGGTTATTGGGTTGCTCCTTGTGAAAGAATGTAAAGTGTCCTTCAGCATGTATATGAAGCATAGCATTCTAATATGCACTGTCACCTTTCCAGGAAGCTACAGTAAGATAAATAGAGCAATATCCATATTTTACACTCTATAAAACCCAGATCCTCTTTAAGAAATGCCTTATGTGCAATGCATAGGCTTGCTAGCTTATTTATCAACATACACTTATGCAAAATGTATACAGATAGGAAATATTTGTTTAGCGATAAACCAATATTTACTTGTGGAAAGCACTCAAGTGTATGTATGAGGAATGGAGGAGAGCCTGAAAAGATTCAAACACTATAGAAAACAGTGAGGTATAAAACCACAACACAACAAGTTTTTAATTAACCCCAAGTCTCCCTGTTGGCAATATGGATTAGGGTCTGGTTTGTAATGCAGAAGGGCAGAAGGGCGTCTCGTGAAATTCTGTGTTCTAAGCTAAAGTTGACCAGTCATGAAATATATTTCACCATAATCTGTCCTTTCTTTTATTGTGATTTTTTTTTGGTGGCAGTTAATCCACTTTGAGGCTGTAATTGAGAAGGAATAAACCAATAATTTATTTTACAATGCGAACAATCAGCCTTTGGAATAATCTTCTCAGGGAAACTGTGGCTTTCGCAATGCTGAATACTTTTAAGGTTCAGTTGGACAGGGTGCTGGGTCATCCTGTCTGGGTGCTTTTTCCAAGATGGGCTGGATCAGATGATGTTTGAATTCTCTTCCAACCACAGAATATTTTGTGATTCAATAGAGTCCTGTATCTCCATTCAGATAGGGTACTAGGTTTGTATTGGAACTGTATTATTTTTTAAATACTTTAAAACATGAAGATTCCTTAGAGACTACTGTAACTTTCAACTCTCCTAAAGTAGATCTCAACACCCTCACACACAAGAACTGCAAAGACAAAGGTCCTAGGTGCTTCTCTTTTCTGTCCCCAGTTTCAGACAATGTAGATTGTGGATATAAAATAGGAACTGAGAAAATAGAACAGTTAATGAAGCCTAAACCTGAATTTATGAAGATATGGGTCATTAGTCAGGGCTTCAAAGTTTGTATCACAAATCAGTATTTCACCAGACTTTTTGAGAACAGACTTTGACTTTGAATTTGACTTAAAAAGCTTAAAAAAAAGTATGGCCAAAAATAAATCTTAAAAGTATATAGGATAAGAAACTTAGAAATCTTATTTTTTCCTTTTTTTTTTTTTTTAATATTTCTTTCTGGCACTGATTGCACCACATACAAGACCTGTGAGTGTAGATAAAATGCACAAGTCCAAATTCAGTTTCGTTCTTTTCAGTGTTGATATGGTATACTTGCAGTACTAACTTTTACATTGCTAAGATCATTTTATGTGACTCATCACCTGTTGCTTTATAAAAGCTGTGGAGACATGTTTTAAAGTTCTTGGAAGAGCTGCAATATCTTTTATTTTGGGGTGAGTTTCAAAGTTGTACTATGAAAAACTTTTCCAGTCATTCTCAAGACTTTTGTTATATCATGGGAGCTGAAAAATCCTTTTTTTTTATGAGCAATTTATTGAAATTGGTGTCCTGTTTTTGTCCTTTCTGGAACTTTCACCAATCTGTTCTGAGTCCTGTCAATGGAACGAAACAAAAACAAAAACAAAATACCCAAAGCAAACAAAGGGAATCCACCAGAACCACCTCCCCCCTTCAAAAAAGAAATTGCATATTTTCTCAAATGGTACTTTCTATGTATTTTCCTCTCCTCAGCATCTCTTCTTCCTTTATTTCTGTATGTGGCTTCAACTGCTAAGCTAACAGACTGAGACACTGAGCTGAAAGTTGCCTATAGTACCAGAAGAACATTGTGACACTGGAGATAGATGGATTTAAAGATCATTGTGAACTGGCAATGGCATGCATATAATTTTCAAGGATTCTGGAAGTAAACTATGTATGCAAGTGATTTATGAATTGGAATCTTAAGCTCTCAGTTGATTGTACTAAACACCAGATTAGTATGATGGTTATTTTGAATTAGTCTTGTTATGTGATTACACCTGGGCTTAAGGATTCACATTAAAATAACTTCAGCTTAGAAAGAATTCTCTATCACACCAGGAACAACAGAACCTCTTGAGTAGTTTAAATTTGGGTTTATTTTATAACACTCTTTTCTCATCATCAGCACTCCAAATTTGTCTTTCAGACTGTATATTCTATTTTGCCACTAATTTGGACTTTAAGCTACACTGAACACTACTGCAGACTGTTCCTATCATTCATATCCCCCTGCATTATACAAATTGCTGATTCCCAGGTGTAGTGGGTTAACCTGGCTAGATGCCAGGCACCTTCCAAAGCTTCTCTGTCACTCCCCTGCTCAGCTGGATATGGGAGAAAAAATATAACAAAGGGTCCGTGGGCTGAGATAAGGACCCAGAGAGATCAATCACCAAATACTGTCATGGGCAAAACAGGCTCAAACTAGAGATGTTAATTATATTTATTTCTAACAAAATCAAAGCACAATAAATAAGATCTTAAAAATAACTTCCCTTCACCCCTCCCTCCTTGCTAGCTTTACTTTCTCTCCCAGTGGTGCAGGAAGGGAGAAATGTGGGTTATGGTAAGTTCATCACAGTTGTTCCTGATGCTGATCCTGAGAGGAGTCCTTCCCCTGCTCCCTCCCACTGCAGACAGTTCTCAATGTGCTGCTCTGAGATTAATCTATCTCATGGGCAACAGATCACTAACTGGCTCCAGTGTGGCTCACTATTCAATGGCTTGCAGTCCTTCAAGGACAGGTTGTTCTAGTATGGCTCCCCCAATGGATCACAAATCCTATCAGGAAATCTGCTCCAGCCTGGGCTCCCCCAGGGGCTGAGGTGGATCTCTGCTCCCCCGTGCCCTCCCTGGGCTGCAGGGGCACAGCTGCCTCCCCATGGGCTGCTCCAGGGGCTGCAGGGGAATCTGAGCTCCAGAGCCTGGAGCAGCTCCTGCCCCTCCTTCTGCACTGCCCTGGCTGTCTGCAGGGCTGCTCCTCTCAGACATTCTCATTCTGCTCTTCTCTGGCTGCAATTAGATTTGTGTAATAAACTTTTTTTTGTTAGTCTTAAATACTATATGACAGAGGTTTTACTACCATTTCTAATTGGCCCAGCCTTGACCATTACAGGGTCCATCTTGGAGCTGCCTGGCACTGGCTCTACTGGACATGGGGGAGGCTTCCAGCAACTTCTTGCAGAAACCACCCCTATAGCCCTTCTGCTACCGAAACCTGGCCATACAAACCCAACACACCAGGGTGTTCTGCATTTATCATCATGACATACAAGACAGACAGACAATTAAGTTATGGAAAAGTTTAATACAACTTTCAAACTGTACTTTGGAATTAAAGGGTGAAGTAGGAAAGGAGAAGCCTACAGATTTGTGAATTTTATCTAAAATCAGGATATTCCTTTAGTTTAAAATAACCTGTAGACCCAGGCAAAAATAAAACTGCAGCAAAAACCTGTCTTGCTAATTAAAACACACCTGAAGCATAGCCAGTAGTTGAGATATTTAACAAACATTAAAGATATTGTAAAGGATTTATTTCTCAGATAAAGTCTCCCAATAAGCTCTGAGGTTTTAAAATTGTTTTCTGGAAATCAGACATCAGACTCAACTCAGGAGTTTCCAGGAAGTCTCTGGGCAATTATTTGCACTTACACTGAATGTGTTGTCTCACAGATCAGTGTGCTCAGTGGTCTCAGTGCCCTGAGAGTGTTCTCCTCTCCTTTTAGTTTGGATACCCACACTTAAGCACAGCTCTCTGATGTGACTCAGAAGTCTAATTTTGGTTGAGTTTGTTGTGAAAAAGTACTTGGGTGAAGCATCTTCAGGGGCTCCCTGCTCTTGAAATATGCTTTATTTTAAGTCATCTGAGCTGTAGGAGGTCTGTTGCGCTGTGTGGCAGCCATGCCTATGCCTGGTTGCTCTCCCTGTTAATACAGGCCTGTTAATTCCTGAATGCTCCCTTACAAATCCCCAGCTTGATTTCAGGCATAGCCCATTGTCTTGGACACTACTTGCTGTCATGGGACATGATTTTGACTCATGTTACTGTCTCCAGCTCTCATCCTGATTCAGGTTTGCTTATTTTCTTTAAATTTGTCTCAGCATTTGGAACCTGTCTGGAGACCACTGGATGATGACCTTAGCCTGGTTACTCTCCCTCGACCTTCTCCCTGTCTGGGCACTGTGGGACTGTGCCCTTCGTAGTTGAGGCCACTGTCCTGTCTGACTTGCTGAGAGGAAATAACCCCACATACCCACTGGTGCTGGCTAGCTAAAAACCAACACTGCAGAACCTGAGAGCTCCTAATAGACAAAACTTGAACACAAGCTGCAAGTATGCCTTTCCACAGATGAAACTAATTGCATTCTGGGTTTCATCAGCAAAAATGGAGCTTGCAGTCCTGGGGAAGTAATCATTCCCCACCATTTGGCACAAGAAAGGATTTTCTTGGGCTGCTGCTTCTCCATAGAAGAAGGATGGACATGGACATAGAGTGGAGTCGGTCCAGCAGTGCAGCTTCAGGATGGACAGTACACTGCAGTTTAGAAGTTGGACTAGATGACCTCTGGAGGTCTCTTGCAAACTAATTTATAATTTATAATTTTCAGACAAAGGAACTTTATGTCTAGCTAGCTTCCCATACCTATAAGATCACAAGCTAACAAGTCTGTGCTGATCAATGAAATCATTGTTAGGTTCTCTAGAGAAGGCCGTGAACTGCTGTCTGCATAAAAAATCCCTCAGAGATGTCTCAGGTGAGTTAATCTGGTTTCCTTTTCAAGCATATATATGGAAGACCATCTAAATTGCAAGCTAGGACATTCACAAATATATTTCAACCATTGTTTCCAAGTTGATGTTTCAGTTAATTCTGATTAACAATCTCAAACATCCCTTGATCAACTAAACACCTCTCCTGCAATGGGAAACAGGAGAGATACACTCTTGAACTTTGAACTTTTGCTTTTTGGGAGCACTGTAATTACTGACCTCTTCTTCTGCTCAGGGCCCAGATTGTGGGCTCAGGGCTCAGATTGTGGATACTTCTGGTTTGTTATGCCCAGAGTTAAAATCACACTGATGTAGAACATGCAAACACAGCCTGTCTGGGATTTCAGTACTTCTTTCTCTTTTGAAGGATGGTGATTTCTCTCAAGTGTTTAGGGAGGTGTCATTGTAATTTTACATTTCAAAATTCAGATAGATTTAATTAATCTGGCTTCTGAATTAAGTAATTATTAACTAAGGATTTTGTAGACCTAAAATCAGGTACCCTGTACTGTCTTCTGAGAGTTTGACTAACTGACTTTGGGAAAACTTTCTGGTTTAGGTAGCATAGATAATCTAAAAGAAAACCTGGTAAATACAACTCCATAATCTTACACAAATATTAACTTCTGAAATATAATACCTTAGTTTTTCTCAAAGGTAGGGACAAACTCCCAAATATTTATTTTAAAATTATTTAGCTTGAATTTTAATTTTCAGATAAAAGTATAGACTATTCAAGATTTCTAATAGGCTGTTTCACCCATTTCTTCTTTATGTTCTTCTTACGTTTTTGTGTTGGGTGTGAACTAACTGCCAGATAGATTCAGGAAAAGCGTCTTCCTTACTGCAATATTGCCCAATTAGATGACATATTGCAATTGCAATTAAAAAGTCAACACTTGCCACAGCACAATATGAAAGACACAGCATAGAAAAATAAAGGAATACATCAGATACTGTGGTTTAGTGACTGTAACTGATGGCATTTTAATGACCCTTATATTGTTATTTTAAGTCTTCATTGGAAATATCTAATAGAACCAGATTAAAAGTAGCAGTCACAGTTATTCCGTGTATTATATTATTCTGACTTATTCATTTAGCTGTGTAAATATTTCTCAGTTTTGGATATTAAGCCAACCCATAAGATTTCAAAATATGTTCTCCAGGATGATGGTTTTTTGGGATGAAAACAACGTCATTAAAAAAAAGTTACACTGAACTCTCTGTGTTGATATATCAAGGTGTTTCATTTTGCTTGTGATGCTATGTACATAAACTATTTTTAATAGAGAAATAAAAGCTGAAGAAAAAACATAATGTGTATGGAGATAAAAATATTTTCCCTTCAAAGCAAAAGCTTCATCACAGCTATTATTGTCCCATGGGATATTTTTATTCTTGATAAGGGAAAACGTTTAACGTATTATGGAGACTCAAATTTAATTCTATTTACTTTAGAAGAAACAGAGTTGTAACAGTTTTTTAAAATTATTATTATTATTTTATTTTTATGATACTTCTTGTGGTATAATTTTTAGTCATTATGTGACAAGGAAAATTCTGCAAAGACTCTTTCAATCTGTCACAAATAAGCCTTTTTAAAGTAGATGTATCTAATCTTGCAAGTTTCAGGATAGATCCCATTGTCTCTTTTGCAAAGCTACAATTCATTACAAATATGGCAACTACCATGACTCATTTTTCATTATTTATTATGTCCAAACCCAGTGGTGGATTCTACATGCATTTTCAGGCATCCAGCCACAGAGATTTATGAGTTGGTGCAGCCCTATTTATAGGTGGAGTTTGGCACAGAAGATATTCAGGATAATGAATGAGTTGCTATGTTTGGTATCAACCAAGTATTGGGACAATGCTGCAGAAACAGAAGAAGAGAGGAAAAAGAAAAATAAAAATCAACTCTTGCTCAGTGATAAAATGTAGGACTAAGTCTTAAAGACCTTCCTACTTTTATTTGTCTGATTATTTTGTTTTGCCTCAGGTACAAGCCTCTGGGAATATAGAGGTTTTCTTTTTTTTTTTTTTTCCAGGAAAATGAAAATTGAATAAGGACTTAAGTTTATCTTATTATGCTATGATTTTTTACCACAAGATAAAAACAGTTGTCATGCTCATGGAAAGAACTAGGAGTTAAACCTCCTAGAATTTCTGCATTTCTGCACAAATGATTGGTGAATGTTTTAGTGTCTCAATTTTCCTTGACTTAAAGAAGATTCTTACCATAAAACCAATAATCGTGTTTGGTTAATTGTCATTTGAAAATAACGATAAGCAATTTAGATTAAAATAATTCTCCAAAGATTATTGGGAATTTCAGGTCCTGGCCCTGCACAGGACATCCGAAGAATCACACTTTTTTTTTCCTCAGAGCATTGTCCAAATGTCTCATGAACTCTTTCTAATTCAGAGTTGTGAACACCTCCCTGGCGAGCTCCAGTGCCCAACAAGTTTTGGGTGAAGAATCTTTTCCTGTTATCCAATATAACCCTCCTCTGACACAAAATCAGGCCATCCCTCAGATCAGTGCCTGCCCCTCCTCTTCCCCAAACTTCCACTGTAGGGTGGGGAGAGGGGAGGATGAACCTGTGGCTCTGCCCTCCAACTCAGAGCTCTATGCTTGACTCAAACAAAACCACAACAGGCCTGTGGCACCTCCTGTGAAAGCTACAGTGGGTCTTGTTGCAGCCAGGAATTGACCACATTATCTGACTTTGCTCCTGGAGGGGTAATCACTGGTGGAAAAGATATGAAGAGATAAATGGCAGCAGTATTTTTACCTCTTCTGCTATTTAGGCAATGGCTTTAACTCTAGTCCCTGTGTTTTGTCTGAAAAGGAGGACTTCAATCCAGATGAGTCTCTTATTTGAGCTTCCTGAAGACACATTAGACTTTCCACACTTCAGTTTCTTCCCCACTGAACAGGGAGACTTGCAAAACCTTCAAGTTAGTTAAGCACCAAATTATTTCTGATTTAAAAAGCAGTCTTGTATTCAAAATGTTTTTCTTCTGCAATTCACAAAGTACAGTCTGCTTATTAGTTTTAGAAGGCTTTAGATAACATTGAAAATCAAAACAGCTAATTCAATTTGATTGTAGGTCCATATGGTGGACAGAGGGGTAGGTAGGGTGGACCTGACTATAGATATGTCAACGTCAACAGGAAATGGGGGCTCCAGGTTCATCTCCTTTGTTCCCTCAAAATTAGCGAACACCCAGGGAGCTGGCAGAGTAAAGAGAGAAGATAAATCACCTGGCTACGGACCCTGTGAAATGCAAGCACATTCCACACTTCTGTTTCTTAATAAAATACACAACAGTCCCCAGGAGACACTGGTAGGTAGCTGGGGAGAAAGTCATTTTTAATGGGTTCATTTCATTTATGAATGGAATGCTTTCTCCATTCTGCCTCCCCCCTCCTTCTGACAAAACCCTTGGCTTCTTGATATGTGAAATAGGTGAAAGAAAATACAGTTTGGGACCATTAATTATGCTTTCTTATTGAGTATATAAATTTGATGTCAAGCAGGCCAGGCTGAATGGTATATATTTATTTCAAAAATATCTTGTGAGGCATTGCTGCATCATCCTATTGATTTACGTATTTTTGTTATTGTGCTTGATGCTTTTATGAAAGACAGGCTATTAACAAACTAAATGGAAAAACTAGTGACTCAGACTTTTCTTGGATGATCCTGAGTGCTACTTGCAAGCAGCCTTAAATTGGAAAATACTGTAAAAGACCTTTTTTTTAATGGGACAGTCTCCTCTTTGCAATCCATATGCCTTATTTTCTGTAAAGAAAAAAATAAAGGAAAGCAAAACAAGATAGAATTCTCATGCTCCACTGCAAGTTGCCTATTTTCCTCTCCTATCTATAAAAATGTTAATCTTTCCATTTCAAAGGGTCACTATTTTCGACCTTGTTGGACGCTTGTATTAAAATCCTGTGTAAAATATGGTCGCCTTAAAAGAGCAACATCAAACATTTTGTGTTCATGCAAACAGGACCAAAGAAGGAGCAGTTTGCTGCTTTCCTTTCAAACACAAATTTACACAGTTAAAATTGAGTGGTCTGGTGTCAAAAGAACAAAGGGAATGAGGCTGACTCTTTTGGTGCTGCTTGCTGCTTCTTCCTTCCTTTATCACCCTCTTCTCTCACTTGTCATAGTGAGTTCTGAATTCCATAATCAAAGAAAGGAAAAAAAAAATTAAAAGGAAAATTAATCAAAACTCTAATATTTCAATTAGTTACTTTGGGAAACCAAGAATCACACTTTGGAATTAGGCCAGCTGAAAGAGTCTTGGGAACCTTTAACATGGAGAAGGTCCAAATCTTGTTGCTCTTTCTTGTGTTGACAAAGAAAAATTGGTAAGTTTCTTTGAAAAAAAAAAATGCATAGGTTTTTTTGTGCTAAGCTCAGAAAACTTATTTCTGAATCACAGATATATGGTCTGGATTTTTAGCTGCACTTCAGCTCTTAGATCAGATACAGCATGAACCTAAACACTGAATCTTAGCCACAGGCTTTAATTCCTCCTAAATGCCTTAGAGAGTCCTTATCCAGTTGTACCTGAAAAATCATTTCAATATGGCCAATCTTAACTTTAATTTTACTCAGCAGCTTCTAATGGCAGAACACCTTGAAGATACTAATTCCAGTCTTTTGGTATAGGATAGAGAGCCTTGAATTTTCTATTTCCTTCTTTCAGGTCCTCACTTTTAATCAAGGTAGCATGACATAACAAAAGGAGAATTTTATATCTGATTTTAAACAGTGTAAACATCAAACGGATGAGAAATGTTTTCTGTGTCTCAGGAAGAGTGACTTAGTGTTTAGCCTGTGTTTTTACCTATCAGAACCAGAGGTTTTGCTAGCTGTAAGTCTGACCTCAGTTACATGTAAAATCATACTGGTTGCATTGGTACTACTGTGATGTCTTTGTAAATTGCAAACAGGACATAGAATTAAGCCTTCTTCCAGCTCATCCCTTTTCCCAAGGTTAATAGAAAAGCTGCAAGGAAGAAGGTAATGTACACAAGCAGGATTGCCATTAGCTGGCAGCTATCAGAGAGCTCCAGCTGCAGTCAGACTCCCCTGCCCCCAGCTGAAGGAGGGGAATGCTCATTGCACCCCTAGCTCTGGAAAGCAAGAGGACCCATCACTGCCTGACAGTCTGGGAATAATCATAAATATATTAATATTATTGCTGCCATTATACAGACAAACAAGATAACAGCAAAGACATTCAGACTTTGGAAATCTGCTTTTGGAAATCTGTTTCCAAGTATGTGGGATCTCAGAAGGGTTCTTTCTTTTCTGCTGATTTCCCAGGTCCTATGTTGAAATGCCATGAGAATACATGATTATTAGAATGGTAGAAAGAAGGATAAGCAATACTTTTTTCTCTTTTGTCCTCTTCTCACTTTCTTAGCACAAGACTTCATGACTTTGTAGTCCTCTGTTCAAAATGGCAAGATTTCTGACCCTCCAGATGAAAAAATATGTTGGCCTAACCAATAAAGAAATAGTTGGTAGAAACAATAGAGCACAGAAAGCTGCTTTAATGAAATGTTTGAGAAAGAGAAATACTGTCTCTTTGGCTCTTAAATAAAAAGGCTTTTGATTTTAATATGCCCATGCCAACATTAAAAAGAATCTTGATCAAAGAAAAGAGATGTTAACCCAAAAGGAGACAAATTAGATGCACTTATCAGGGGCATACAGGTTAGAATATTTTCTCATGCAGAGTGTGGATGTTTCAGAAAATTTCTTTTTCCATCAGATATTGAAACACAGCAAAAGGTGATTATAAACACCGCTTTTAATTTAGTCCCTAGCTCCTTCTGGGATGCAAGGAATTCAGGGTTGTTGCTTCATTAACAATAACCCTCTGACAACCTCAGATAGAACAAACCCTATTTCTGGCTCAACCCTGTCTCCTACCTCCTGACAGATCATACCCTCTCAGCCTCAGAAAGCAATACAGTGTTTGAAGATAGTTCTCTTCACTTGCAAAAGCTCTGGCAGAGACTGTGCTGTGGCAGCAGCAAAGTGGTTATCAGAGCAGGGAAGGTAAGGAGAAATGAAGCTGATACCAGCACAGTGGGGTATATGGTCTCCCTGTGTGCCTTTAAAGGGGCACCATCAACTCAAAAATCACTCTTCTGTCTGAAGCTTCCTTATCACCTGCTGTTAAAAGTAGCATTGTCAAGTAGCAGAGCTGAGAGAAAGCATACATGGAGTTTTTGGGTGTATTTTTGTTTATTTGTTTGTTTGATTAGTGTCAGTTTGCTCCTTTCTTTCATTATAAGTGTAGGGTCTAAAAGCTCCTTAATTATGCCTCTGGCAGAGTCCAATCAGTCACCAGTTTGTGTGGGCTTTCATCTTAATGGAAGATATGGGTTTGTGTGAAGGGGGGTGGGGGTGAAAAGGAGGGAGAGAACATGATTCAAGGAAAGGTGGAGAAAAGTTAAAAATAACTGTCACCTTCTAGAAATTAACACCTTTTTCTGAGTACCTTTTTTTGAGCGTGGAATTCAGACCAAAAGGCAGGGAGTGAGTTGGCAGCAGCTTCGTGAGTATAATCTGTCAAGATCTAAGGCACTGAGAAAGTAGCTTTTGATTCAGACTACCAGGTTACCTTCATCTGTATGGTAGAATTTAGGGCCCAATTTTTTTCCACAAAATAAAACTAAACCCTTTTATATGAGGGGAGGTTTTTCGTGTTAGTAAATGGAAATTGGAGTCCAGCTGTAGTACAGGGGGTTTTTTTGGGGGTTTTTTGGGTTTTTTTTTGACCTATAGCACTGTATTAGGGGAATTATGCTGTACAAGTGAAAAAGAAAAAATAGCTTAAATGGCAGCCTACCCCCCAAGGGAAACCTGACTTCACTAGTAAACTTTAACTCAATTTCAGTTCCTTTGAGGTCAAATCTACTTCAGTTTTGCTTGGTTTCCTATTTCCGTTTTTTTTCCCCCCATCCATATTGTTTAGTTTTCTCCTTTCCCACTGACATTTATTTTGAACAGCACCCTAATATCTTGTTTAATTTTTTTTTCTATCATTAAAAAAATAAAAGATCATTCTCTTTCCATCCTCCCCATCTGCTTGAAGATGAAAGCCATGAGACTCACTCATCCTAGAAAGGAAAAAATTATAATAATAATAACAACAACAATAATAATAATAGCATCTTCCATTTAAATAGTGCCTTTCATCCCAAAGCTGATTACATGTCAGGCCAATTTGTGCTTTCAGTTATATGGCTATGCCTCCAGAATAAATCTGTCAGAATCAGTAGTGTCTCTCTGGACTTATCCCAGAATTTATTTCTATAGGATTTAAGTATGTAGAGGTCACTGCATCATCCTTCTTTCCTCCAGCAGATGTTCAGCATTCACCAGCAGCACATCACGCCCAGCCAGCCTGACCCTGTCTGCTGTCATGGCTGTTCTCTGTCATGGCTTGAGCAGGAGCGTAACAGACTCTTGCTGCACAAACCTTCCATTTTACTCTATCAACTGGTGTCAAGGATTCCGGATATCCTGGACAAATTTTCTTAGATCTGGTGGAAGGTAATGTGGTAGTGTGCCTTTATTTTAAAAATCCTTCTGCGCTCTACCCTGCCAGAGACAGAATCACTGCAGCCCTGGTTGAAGAGCCAAGCTGATGAAAGTCTGTGTACTCCCAGCCCTCATTATTACACAGTAGCACAGGTAGAATAGAATAACATAGACAATAGGTGCAAATGGAGCTGTTAAATGGCCTGGGCAACATGCCAAGGACAGGATTTCCAACCACTTCCCAGCGCTCTGTCTCCTCAGAGTTACCTTTTTATGTCAAATTGAAGATTTGGAGTCACAGTTCTTGCTTCCCATTGCTCTATAATGTCTGGCATGGGGATGATGCTTCTAAATGTTAGTTCAAGAAGTTAGAACTGATGTTCAAATGTTACGGCAATGTCTGTATAAACTGGAGGATAAAGGAACTGTATTGAGGCGCACACAGGCTGCCTGTCAAGGTGGTGCCAGGACATGTGTTATGCCCCCAAGTGCCTTAGTTTCCATGAAATAAAAATACCCAGCATAGGGTAGGAGTAGACTAACTTTACAAACTCAGCAACATGTCATTCACTATGAATGCTCAGGGACAGAATGGTGTGGAGCATGGCAGAATGCCTGTGTTTAGCAATCATGCTACCATCTCAAATCTTTCAAATTAGGTAAGCTCAGTCATGCTTTGCTTAAGAGGCCAATGATTTATGTTTTTTGGTATAACCTCTTATTATTATGTCTTGTTCAAGTCTTTCTGGTTACCACTTAAAATGCAGCCTTGCATTTGTGGGCTCTCCCAGGAATCTCACCTGAATTCCATTCTTTTGTATCCAGACAAGCTTTCCTGGAGAGCAGTCCAGTAGTGAGTTTCCTCGTAGTATTTCTGGTACTTTCTACTTCAATGCTTGGTTGAAAATACCATGAGAACAAGATATTTCACAGCATTTTCACATGAAAATGAAACTTAAAACTGAATGAGGTTCTTTCTAAGTGGGAGAAAATGATGTTTGGATCAAGTTCAGTTTGAAGTTTGAAGGGTGAGGATAAGGAGGATTTATTCTATCCAGAGAAATTGGTTTGGTCACCCTCAGTAATAGACTGTACAAAACTCACAATATCAAGTAGCTGGTTCTTGTATAAATAGATTGTACGCTTACAATGAGAAGGATTAAAACCATCTTCCTTAATTACATCCTATAATTCATACCAGGATAACCTTGTAAAAGATCAAACAGTAACGGGGGCAGAAAGGGCTTAGTGCGCAGCGCAGAAGAATAGCAAGAATTTGCCCTTTCCAATACACAGTCTGCAAAGAGTCATGCAGAACATGACCACTTAGAAACTTAGAGACAAGAGGAGGGAAAGGGGACAATAACTATTGCAGGGGCTGAAGCTGTAAATGTTTATTCATGTAGCAATCAATTTTAGCTAGCTACCTCTGATGCAGACACACATATATACGTGAGTTCTCTGTATCAGAACAGATCTTAATAATTTATAGACTTCTCTACACAACATCTTTATGAAATAGGGTGTTTTTTCTTCTGCTGCTCTTCAGAGTAAGGGGCTGAAGTGCAAGGAGACTACTATTGAAATATTTTGTATTACCAGGAAATTATTCATGTCCTCCAGATACAGAAAAAAATTCAGAATTTTCCAACATTGGTTAATTTCTAGAATCTGAGATTTGGATGGGTTAGAAATTTTGTATGACAAAATAACATTAGGCTCATTCTAAATTGTATTTTTGTGCCTCCAAATTAATTTGGTTTGGTTTTTTGTTTTTTAACTGCAGTGACAGTGGATCTACCCATCCACAACATAATTGACTTGATCCCATAATACGTTGTTAATGGGATTCTCCACGGAGTGGATGATGTAAATTTGCTTTATTTTGTCTAAGGATCCCATACTCCATGAATGCTCAGTAGTCAAAAGGTGAGCATGCAAAAGTTTTGTTGTTGCCACCTTGGAAAGTTACTCAGTTTCAGAATAGTAGTTCCACTATACTTCTTCATGCAGCAGTAGATCAGGTAAGGGCACACAGCTGGTTTGTTTAAACTTCAAATAGACAACTGATAGATTTATGTTTTAGGGATGGTTCTCTCCCACCTCTAAAAGACCACAGATCTGCCCCAAAATGATCATTAAAATCAACAGTTCAACCAGCATAAGATATAACAGTGCAAAGTTACTCCATCAGCCTCCTTTAGCAGGATTTATCAGAAGTTTCTTTAGGTCTGTGATCAGCAATCTGCCCACAAATAGCTGTCAGGAGATATACCTGGTGACTAGCTCTCCTCTGCTGCCTGCCTCTGCACATGGGCTTGATGATTTACTGCATATAAAGTCCCTGCACTTGGACTTTAACTGCACCTAACACTTGGCTTACAAATCACTTTCCTGGAAAGAGGCTTGAAAGTTACCAGAGGTAACCCAGTGCTTGATCTGAAGGATCCAATGTGTCCACTGTGGACCTTATCTCCAGCAGCCTGTCTGAAATCATACAAGCCTGAAAAGAATGATGAGCCTATGTGTTTGACTAGCTTCTTATCCCAGAAGAGGCTATGGTCTGAATACACTAGCACTGATATTACACCCTAGGGTAAAAATTATGCAAACCTTTATTTGTTATTTTTTTTAAATCTCAGTTTTATATTATTTTTCTTTTTCATCCCCTGCAACCTGCAGCATTTGAATGTATCTCAGTTTTGTGTCTCAGCTTCTCCTTTTTATGTTTTTCTTTCAACTTGTGACAATGATTCAAACTTAATGTACTTTTCTTGTGATTTCATTGCTTCAGAGGAGAGCAGAGCAAAATACTCCAGCTGTTTATATGCAGTATGTAACAATTGAAAATTTAATTTCCAGAACTTTTCTGCAGGTGTGGTAGAAGAGCCAGGAGAGTGAAGACAGCTAGTTACAATTTCAGTGGGTAAATGGTCATCTTTGAACCCATATAGTCGCCTTCCAGAAGAAACACTGACCATATACTGACATGGAATGTGCTGCTATCCAGCTTTCCTGTGAGAGACCACAAGCTGACAAACACTGAAGGTGCAATAACAGGTAAGGGACAAATAATTTATTAACAGGTTTATCTGGGCTGTTCCTGTTTTTGAGGTAGGAAATTCCACTTTCATGATCCCAACTTTCTGAAGCCATTCATGATGGGCAATCATCTTTCTTTTAGAAATTTAATCTTCAGCCATACTCTCTGTGAATTAATTAATATAATCATTTTCTTGCAGCAACACTGGCTCTATCTTGTATAACTTCTCCTTAACTGCCCCAGTAGTCTCACCTCCATGTATATATAGAGAAAAAAATATATTTTTACTCACCCCTTATATTCCCAGGTTAAACCTTACTTTCTCTCAAGGAATGAAACTTTCACAGCCAAATCATTGCTCTAGTCCAGCCTAGACTGATTTTTCCAAATACCCATATTCAAATCAGAATAAGGGAACTGCATGAAGTCAACATCTGATTTGTAAGATTCCAGGCATTACTCCTATTATTATTATTATTATTATTATTATTATTATTATTATTATTATTA
>QUSF01000029.1:6772736-6799776 GCA_003676055.1 Chloebia gouldiae
ACTGCTTTAGTTAATATGTTTCTAGTTCTAATTTCTTCTTTAATCTCAGTCTTCAGTCTGATTCCCCTCTGTGCTGACAATCTCTGGCTTTGTGTCACCTGCAGTCTGTAATAACATACTCTGGCTTGTAAGTAAAGAAAAGGAAGCAGTGGTTCCAGCCTATCTGATCAAGAACTCTGTTGCCCTTCCCCAGTAATTCACCAGCCAGTTCCTTACATATTTATAGCTCCTCATCTAACTCCTCATCAAATACCCTCTAGCTTTGATAAAAATTTCTAGCATGGACCATATTAAAAGTTTTCTTGAAGTCCAGGCAGATTAGATCTATTAAATTTCACTTGTCTAGAAAAATCAGTTATCATGGAATGGTATCAATTCGGTTTAGCAGTCTATCTTTGGTAAACCCATCTATTTTTTTCTTTCTTATCTTTCCATCTTTAATATTTTCTTTTCTAATATGTCCTAAAACCTTGCTTACTATAAAGCCTGAACCCAGTGGTCTATATTTCCCCAGGCCAGAGATTTGATTTAAAAATAACAGGATGATCTTTTCTTTCACAGAAGTTTCAAGAAGTTTCTCCCAACGAGGCTTAGCTGAGGAGAAACAACTGTGCAAAGAATATGATAGGTTTCTTCCTGAGACAAGTGATGACCTTGTCAACACGGCTGATCTTGAAAAGCAGTCATTTGAGCATCCTTGGCTTATGCAGTTCATGAACTCATTCCAGATTGCTCCTCTTCTCACTGTTTCTACCTTCTGCAGAGGACTGTTACTGTCATGCCTAATTGTACCCTTACTGATTTCAGACAAAGGAAGAAAAGAAAATGAAAAAAAAATTATAACAGGGAAAAGGAAAAAAAAAAAGGAAAATGAAATCACAGAGGAGGAAAGGAAAGAGGGAATTAAAAGAAATAAGTGGGAAGAAAGAAGAGAAGGGTGACAAAATAAGGGCAAAGTCTTTAATTGAAGTGTACTTGTCACTTTCAGGGAGTTTTATGATCTATGTACACTGGCAATCTCTTACATCTGCTCCTCAGGATGTCTCCTAAATAGTACAAGTTGTTATGTTAGCTTTCCTCCTGGGAGTTTTCACTTTTCATATCTTCAGCCACCCCAGTTTAACCAGACTTTTATCTTGAGACTCATTCAAATACCACATCCTGAAAGATGCTTTCCCCTGTCCAAAAAATGGCTTAGTCTTCACTGCTTCAGTCAAGACTCCTTGTCTGCATCAAATTGCAAGGCTCTCTTCTCCTTTGCCATCTCCCTCTTGCTTTATTTTTTTTTTTTTAAGCAGCAGCTTTCTAAGTTTCCCTGTTCCCATAGCACTATGATGAGTTTTGGATCATTCACTGTGTTTAAACCTTTCATGAACATTTTCCACATGGAGAATCCTCTTAAAGTGAATACATCATTGTACATGATTATCCATGCTTAAAGGAATAATGAGCAGAACAATATGTCCTGTTCTCTGCACTGCCTTGTGAACTGCGCTTTCTTCTTCCGATTTCTCACCCCTCCTAGCTTGTTGCAATTTTTTCATTTGCATAGTTGCTGGGTTGGAAAGCAGCTGTTGGTAAATTTTCCATCAACAGGCCATAAAATTTTATTTAATGAAAGACAGCACACTTCAAAAAGATTCAGTATGAGTTTGGTGCTCTTTCTATCCCTCAAATCATCACAGAATCACAGTATCACAATATTATTTAGGTCAAGATCACTGAGTTAAATAAGGCCAACTAGAAGGCAGCACTTGTCAACAAGAGCCAAGCACTAAGTGCCACCAGTCATTTTTGAACACTTCGGGTGGGTGACTCCACCACTTCCCTGGACAGTCTATTCCAATGTTTGCTAACCTTTTCTGAGAAAAAAAAAAAATCTCCTGATGTCCAAATTTAACCTCCCCTAAGGCTTTGTCCTCTTGTCCTGCCACTCATTTCTGGGAGCAGAGGCCCACCTGGCTGCACCCTCCTGTCAGGGAGTTGTGGAGAGTGAGAAGGTCCCCCTTAAGCCTCCTGTTTTCCAGGCTGAGTCCCTGTATCTCCTTCAGGTGCTCCTCACCAGACTTGTCCTCCAGACTCTTCCCAAGCTCTGTTGCTCTTCTTTTGACACACTCCAGCCCCTCAATGTCTTTCCTCTAGTGAGGAGCCCAAAGCTGAACACAAGATTCCAGATGTGGCCTCACCAGTGCCCCCAGCACAGGGGGATGGCCACTGCCCGGCTCCTGCTGGACAAATTGTCACTGACACAAGCCCGGTGCTATTGGACATTTTTCTCTGGGCACATGCAATTTATGTTCAGCCACTGTTGACCAGCAGCCCCACGTCCTTTTCTGCAGCTTCTTTTTCCAGCTTGCCCAGAGTGCTCTCTGTGGTTGTTGTGTTTAATCTTGACATGAACTGATCAGCAAATGCCCCGTTCTGGCAAAAAATTTCTGAAATAATTTTCTTGCTTTCTGTAGTTTCTTCATCTCTTGTTTGTTTCTCTCTTCTCCTCTCAGCTTTCTCTGAACACCAAAAAAGCACAAGGATCCAAGTCTCTATTTTTCTTCATCTTCTACATATCCTTAACCACAATGATTTGCACTTACTGTGGAGAAGTCTGTTAGAAAAGTGATGAATCTCTGGAAGCCATGGGTCTCTATCACTTCCCCTGCAATATGGATTCTTTCTCATTCCAATTCTCACAAAAAGGCTTTTTCTTGAGTGGCTTGGTCCAGGTCATGATGAATCCATGAGCTCTTCCCACTTCTGCTGCATCAGTAGAACAGTCCTGAATTCTAAGCCAGCTACAGTAAATTAAACAGTGACAGATGCACAAAGATGTTAACTTAGTTTAATGCTTTTGGGACAGTTTCCTCCATTCCATCTCAGTAATGACACCCTGATCTGAAGCATTATGGAACCTTTCATGTGATGGTTGTTCTATTCTTGTTGACATCAAGGCCTAAGAGCCATCCTGGATATACTTGCATTAGTAGTACAGGTATATCATAAAAATGTTTTGAACTGTTGGTCTGTTTGGATTATTGTGGCCTCACAGTGGAGATTCAGGCAGACTACCTATGGTAGCCTCTAAAAGGCTGTGTCAGTTTACCATACCCATATGGTGTGGTATTATATACCCATAATTGCCATCCTGCATCTCACTTTAGCCTCAGTGTTCCCAATTCCTTTCCCCAGTTATGCTGTGGGTGATGTTTTCTTTAAAAAAAAAAAAAGTGATTTCTAAACATTTAAAAACTGTTCGTATAAGAATTGTCCATTGCTCTACATTGTATGAAAAAATTATTAGATTATTATTAACTTAATCAGTTACTTATTTTTTCTACTTTGCTACTAAAGATGTGTGCTTCTATGTCTAGCTGTATCTATATCCATAAAATAAATCTCCAAATTAGAAATATACATTGGAAATCTTTTCTAATAGCAAAAAATCCAGAAGATTCAGCTTTCTGTTTTTAAGTATATTTTTAAGTTGTATACTATTTTAGCAAAGTAAGTACTTTTACTTCTGTTTATACTTTATTTTATTTTTTTTTCTCCAAAGACAGCAAACCTGCATGTATCTTGCCCTCTTCCTTCAGGCACAGAGGTGTTTTCAGTGTTTCTTCCTGTGTTCTAATATTTCTACAAAATGGGGTGTTCATGTGACCACTACAGCCATGTCAGTGTAAAACTTCAAGTTCAGAGTTCAATCGAAACAACACTCAGTTTCAAGTTCCTTATTGTGCTGGAGTTTTCCTTTTGTAAAGTACATACTTTTCCTTGAGCAATGGCAACAGCCCTTATAGATTAAAAAAAAAAAAATAAAACCCCCGTTATTATAAAATATAAGTTCTGAAAAGGTTACACATTCACTTCAGCTGTTTGTGCTTAATACCTCAACCAGTTCTACTTGGCTAAAAAATGGATATCTGTAAATACAAATATTTATTTTCCTTGTCACTTTATGGTTTGTTTTGTTGCCTTTTTTTCTTTTCTTTTTCTTTTCTTTTTTTTTCTTTCATTTTCCTTCAATTTTTTCCTCATTAATCAATTGTTTGCATATGGTTTTTCGCCATACAGGAAACTTGGACATATTTCAGTTTTTCCAAATTTAGTAATATTTGAGAAGGAGTTTCTCAAGTACTTTCCTAAATATCTTAGGCACAGCTATTTACAAGCACTGTAAATATTTGCATAGACATATGCACACTCATGGACACATGTGTATGTGTGTGTATCCACGTAAAATGTCCTATAAATGATCTACAGTCATTAAAATAGGAGGACTGAACACTATATTACTGACTGAGGTAAGATCAAGTTCACCTAACTTTATAGTGTTAAAAGATATGTGAATAAATATTTTTGTTTGCTTTCCTATACATTCAGTGGAGATTGTAGTGAGTTGCTCATGCCAGATCTCACAAATACTTGCCTTAGGCTAATTTTTCCCTCATTCCAATACATGGGGAGGACACATGAATGACTCATCAGCTCAATTTTTCTCAATAAAACTCAGCCTAGGTAGATATATATATAAATGCACGCTTAACTTTTTATCAGGGAAGACTCTCTGTTGCTACCATGATGTTTCTGCACTCCAAGTTAGGCTGCGCTGCTCCACTCTGTATAAAAGCTTGAAACTGAAGATTTTGCTCACATGAGCAAATTGAATTGCACAAGATGCTTTAGTATTCATGAGATTTGTCTCCTTGTTTGCTGTGCAGAATCACAGGTCACAGATAAAAATCAAGGCTGCATCTCCATGATTAGGGAAGTGATTTTTGGTGTCCAGGCACTGGGACTTTCTGAGAGAAAAGGCACTGTGTAAATGTGAAGATATCACTGATATTTATCATCATTAATAATAATAATAATAATAATAATAATAATAATAATAATAATAATAATAATAATAATAGTAAGTAACAGTCTGAAAGAATACTAGCATTCTGGTGATGAAAAAAATATTTAGCCACTGGTCTTTTATATTAATGAAATTCGATTTTTCAATCAGTATGAAGGACATCACCTGTGCTCCTTGCCTCCAGGTTTATCTACATGGGTGGAATAGATTCTGAAAACTAGCACTTAGAGAACTTTCTCAGAAAGATATTTCCAAATGTCAGCATTTTCTATTACTTTGTCATTGACTTCTAATGTGTTTTCAGAATGATTTGGTCCTTTCTTGGGTAAGGAAGAAAAATGGAAATCGAAAAAACTTATATCATTCATTATTATGCAGCTTTCATATTGCAAAACACAATTTATAGCGAAACACTCACCTTCCTTTCTGCTGTGCCACTTCAAATGTCCAATGCTAAACAGAAAGTGCTATAAAAATGTCTGCCCTCACTCTATGAGATTCAAATAATTGACAATAAAGTGGAAAATTGTTAAACATGTAACCTTGGCACAAGTTGTATGGGATATTTATTCTCCCACTCTTGTATTCTTCAATTTGTTTTGTTGTTTTATTGGTTTGTATTCTATCCAGTTGTGACTTGCAGCATCTATGCATGAGTCAAACGCCTGCAGTGGGACACATGACAGAAATAAAGCAACAGGAGACAGCTCACACAGACTGAACCTGGGCTGCCTCAAAACTTCAGGGACATGTAACTTTCCACTTTGAGGACCACCACTCTGTCACACGGCCCGGGAAGGAGCTGCAGAAATTGTGGGAGGTTGGATGGGCTTGATCCTTTCCTGTTGCCTGCCACTCTGAGGCAGAAAGTTACCTCAGGGAGTTTAGTGGCTGCTTTGTGCTTGAACAGCTTTCTTTGTGCGAAGAGCAAGTTTAGGCTGGCACCAGGGGGCTCCTCACAGGTGTGATGCTGCCTGAGTAGCTGCTCCAATCCCATATGCAAGTGCAGAAATCCTCAGTAGGGCAATTGGGAATGTTTACCTTCTCCCTGAAGATACTTTTCTGTCAGTTCAAATACTGCTTTTGCAGCCTAGTTCTATATAACTTAAAAAAATCGGAGATGACAATAAATCTGAAAGAATTATTATGCATTAAAAGTAATTTAAACATCCAGTGTACTTCTTGCTGCCTATTGTTTCTCTACCTTTGTAGGAATTCTTTCTTCTTTCCAGAGTAAAATTATGAACTATGATTTTTCACAGAAAGGACCCTCAAAATGTATCTACCTCAGAAATAATATATGAAATATGATATTTCCAGAGAATGTTGTTGTTTTGTTTTGGGTTTTTTTTCCCCCATGGTTATTGTAAAACTCCAGTGGGACTCAGTGTGAAGGAGATAAAAAACAAGCAAATCAACATGACTCTAATGTACAAAGATCAAAATAATAATAAAATAAGGAATATAATCTTCTGTGTCCTGTTATAATAAACAAAGGACGTAATGCACTGATTTCACTGATGTTGAGTGCATTGAGATTTGATGGAGATGCAAAACAGATGAGATTTTTCACCTTGCTCAAAATGGAGGGTTCCCATGTAAAAGGCTAAAACACTCTTAACCCCTTGATACATCTGTGCTGGTTCACTGTTATTTCCATGACACGGTTAATCTTTTGGCTGCAATAGATTGACCCCTATGAGTACGACAGCTTTCCATTCGTGGTTCATTTTCTCAGTGACCATTGTGTGTGATGTCACTGCATCCTGAGCTATGGCCTTCAGAAAGGAGAAATTCACTTTAGCCAGTATATATCCTAGTTCCTCAGGTGGCCTTAGAAAATGCAACTCTTCACTGCTACAAGAAGTATTTCAGTTAGTTAAATCATCTGGAGATAATCTATGTCGGGAATTTACTCATCTTTAAGTGCTCGACTTTGTAATCCATGTATCTTTGAACATAAGGCATAGGGAGTATTGCTGTATCCATTTGGTCGAAATATGTGGCACAGGGAACAGGTGGGTTTTGCTCTTTAGGATTTTTTCCTCAATTTTGTTTTCCTATTCTTGTCATTTTCCTTTCTTTTTCCCCCATTTCTGAGGGTGACATAGGCTATTCACATAGACTAGCAATGTTAATTCCCAGTCTTCTTATACGATGATGGTGAGAGCTACATCTCCCTGTGGGACAATTCAGAGTCCAAACAGCATTCCAAATCACCCTCTGGAGGTTCTTTTTCAATAGGCTTTTCCGTTGCCTATTGAACAGAGACTGATACCCATAAGATTAACATTAACCTTTGTGTATTTTATGTTTCTCAGCATGAAGGCTTTGTATCTTATTTAAACAATGGTGTTACAAATTATTTTGGTAAACTGCCTCAAGTAGAATGGGAAGCATGTTACTTGGCAAAAGTTTTCTTGAAGAAAATCTTTGTTTCTGTTTAAAGGATACAGCTCAAGTTTCCTGTTGGAGGCAAAGGAATATAACTATTTTTCCTCAAATAAGGGGAATAGCAAAGTAGAGAATAGCAAGATATAAAGGAAAGTAAAAGCATGTTAATAATGGGAAGAATTTAATACATGACGAAAATGCCCAATGCTACACTGCCACTTTTCAGTGGTTTGAGTTTTAATTGTAATAACAGTTTCTAACCCTTCTATTGAGGGAGGAGGGGGGAAAGATATATTGTTGAGATCCCCTTTGGCTAAGTCAGAGCTTTGATTTCTCAGTTCCCTACAATTTTTCAAGTACTATATTCCCAGGAAAAATATTAATCCAAATTTCCTTGATACAGGAATAGTGTAATTAAGTAAGTCCTTTTGTTTAATTGTTTTTATTTATTGATCTGACCATCATATTTGTGTCTAAGTAAATTAATGAAAGTTCTATAAAGAACTTCTTGAAACATAAACAGCTAAAAAGGAGCGAGAGACTGTCCACAAGTAGGGCAGTGGATTTGAAGGCTCTCAATGTTAATTTTCTAGTTTAAACATGATATTTTTCTTACTTAGAGACTCCATGGTAAGGAGAACCACAGGACAGTGAGCTTTACTATAGGGCAGATTTTCAAAGGTAGGTTTAATATCTTCCTTCTGCTAAGACCGTCCCACACTACCTGTTTTTTTCTCTTATAGGGTAGCACATAATGGAATTATATTCTTGGCACACTGTTTTCATTTTTAAAAGCTGCCTCCTATTCGTTTGTACATGGGATCTTCTTCTTGGGATTCAGGATGAGATATTTTTTACTGAATATCATGCATATTAAATGCTTGGCACTTATTTAGCCTTATTGATCAGTGAATTATTTAAACTGATTTTAAAAATGATGATATATAGTTTATTAAAAAGAATATTAAAAATTGAGTTATAGTAGTAAAAATTATAATAATAATAATAAAACAATTTCCAAAATTCTGCTTCTTTTCACTGGCTTCTTACTCAATTAGGAGGTGGTGTTTCTTGATAAGATGGAGAAGCCAGTAATATGATAGGAAGTCATTAATACAATATAATCACAGCCCAAGATCAAACTCATCTCCTGTCTCTTTACCTTGTCAAGTGTTTCAATATTTTATGTTGTAATGTGATGACCAGAACTGATCACTGTAATCTAAGTGTGGATCTGACTAATGCATTGTATAATCAAAGATTTTCATCTGACTTAAATTCATTTGCATTTTCTTGCTCTTATTGTAAAAAGGCACCCCTAAGACTTAATGTGGTTAAAGTTCATATTTCATCATAGTTTCTCTTCTGAAAGGTTGTTAAATTCCTTTTTGGCCTTGAAAGTCTGCAAATGTTTAGGTATATTTGCTTTCTTCTCCTTCTTTCCTTTTCTCACATTTTGGATTTTCTTCCCTTCTCCATCTCATATTTCTCTTACACATTATTTAAAATTTGCCTGTTTATTTCCAGAAAGTCAAAAGGAAAATATGACCATGTGCTTTTCATCTCTTTCTTTCACCCTATTTTTCAAATACCTTCATTTTTATGAATTTCATTTGGTTTATTTATCATTATTTATTGCTTTATTTTGATTGGTAGCAAAAAAAAAAAAAAAAGTTAGCTTCAACTAATGATAAGAAGAATCAAAAGAATTGTGACCTGTACTATCTTCCCTTTTTCTAGATGACATATGAGGCCTTTGGACAAATAGGTGTTCAGAACAAGCTCAAGTAGAAAAAGCCCAAGTCCCTCATACTGGTAGTGCCCAACAGATCAGCAAAGAAATCTTTTCATAACACTGAGGTTGATCTATCATACTCCAATAAATACCTCAGACACCTAAAATCCTTTTGTAAAACTGAAGATGGCTTTTTCACCCCCTCTTGGAATAATTTTCTGGTCATATCTCAGTTTAACATTGTTGTTACACTCATTAAATAACTCTAGTGCCAGTTCTACTCAGGCTTCTTTTTTTTTGTTGTTTTTTTTTTTTTTTGTTTTCCAGGTTTTCATAGGAAATGGCATACAAAATAGCCTTGCAAATATTTTGAACCTACCATTCACAAATTTTTTCCATGCTAAGTTGCAAGAAAAGGTGGATCTCATTATTCACTGCTTTTAAAATTATTCTAAACATTTAACTGGATGAATTGAAACTGTTTCCTTTTTATACCAATGGGGGTTTTTTTGAGGTTTTTCCTGTTCTTCTCATTTTGAGTTTTAAACATGCATCTAAAACCACAAGAAAAATATGTCCCTTTTCAGACAGAAATCAAGAAAATGTTATGGTTTCTCAATTCCAAAGATTTTGAAAGATTTATGTAGTTCTATTATTTCAAGTGAAGTACCTTCTAATTGTCTCATAAAAAGGCATCTCCAAAGGGAATCTACCTCTGGTTTGGGCAATCTACAGTGCTATTTCTAAAATACGTGCTTTTGAATTTTTATCATAACACAACAGATGAAATGTTGAATGGTTTTATAACAATGTTGGTGGAAGATTTAAATTTCCATAGGTGAACTTCAGAATATTGACAAAAATTGCAGGTCTGAATGGTTGATTGACTGAGCTGTAGCTCTGAGTTATTGGTTTGACTGGAGCAGCTAAAAGCACATAAAGTTGAACACAAGCATGAGTACCTACAGCAGGATCTCAGCCACAAAACTTAGCAGAAGGCATTTATCTAATTCCTCAAGGGAAATTTGAAAATACTAATGAAGTACATTAAATCAACAATACTTTAAGTTTTCCAGAGTCAACATAAGGGACACAGTTTCACTTTTGGATTGTAAGACCTTCATGATAAGGATATAAAAATAAAGAAATAATAATAGTTTTATACAAGATCTAGAAAACATATAAATGTGTAAGAAATTAACTCCAAACATTTATAACATTTAATTAAAATTTATAACATTTCTATATTTCGTTTTTATCCATCATTCTGAGTTTTATAGTAAATATGTAATTTTCTATTTAGTGTTCTAAAGAAGTGCAAAAAAAGATAAATGAAATGTTTTCATTCCCTGTTATATTCTCTAGTACTTTTTGTTCTGAAGTGGCAGTTTCTCTGTTTCTCAGCGCTAACCTAGTGGACTTAATAGCTGAGCTTCAACGAAATGACCAAGAACCCTGATATTTCTCTACTTAGTCACAATGGCACTTTAGGTTAAACAATCATTGGCTCAGTTGTGAAAAATGAGATAAATTAAAATAATTTTCTTCGCGAGGACCAACGACTTGGCAAGTAATGTATTGAAGAAATTTCCCAGATGTAATGGGTTACATTAATTTTCAACTGCAAAACAATTCTTTCATCATTATTTTTCAAGCAAGAAAAAAGCCCCACACAACGTGCTATTTGCTGTGTTTATTTCTTATTGAAAAGTGAAAATACATTTCAAAGAAGTAATTTTAAAAAGTGTATCAGAAAATATTACCAAAAAAATTACTGTCCAGTATTTGAGCTAACTGGTCACCCATTTTCCTTCATCCAAATGTAGTCAGTCTTAGCCATGATGGAATAATAATAAAAAAAATAGTCTCTTTGTTATTTTCATCTTAAAATAATTTGTTTGTTTATTTTAAAGAAACTTTTACAGAAATCCACACATTCTTCGTGAAACTCCTTCTTCACTCCCATTATGGTTATTTGTCATTTGAATAAGTTGAAGAGAATGTCATTTCTGCTCAAGGCTTCAGCTCTTAACCTCTTCCTACACAACAACTGATAACAAATGTTGTTGTTCTCTGATCTCAATGGCCTCTCACTACCCTAATTAAAATGAATGCAGTGATTACAGACCTGTTTCAATAACTCTGGGCTTTATTCACTTCTGGTCTAAATTGGCATTGCTGTGTTGTAGTTAATGGAGCTGTGATGACTTTGATCTGTAGAGAATTAAGCCATCAGGGAGCCCATCACTCAAATGATCCCTGAAATTGCTGTTAATTGAGACCTCTGTGGGCAGTCACAGCAGAGGAGCCAAGGTGTGAACGAGAAAAGGTCTGATCTCTGATCCCTTCAAGCAGGGAGCAGAAGAATGAGCAGAGGAGAAGCCAAGTAACACCACGACATGTCTAACCTAGTGTCCTGCTCCTATCAATGACCAATTGCAGATGCCTGGAGGAGCAAATAATACTAGGACAAACATTTTCCTGACATGTTCTCGCACCCACCAGTTGTGCACATGCACAGCAACTTTCTGACACATAAATGGCATCTCTATAGCACATGACTCCTTAGAATTTTATTCCTTCAATTTCTTTTTTTCTTCATTTTCTATTTATACATGCAATTTTCATACACTACATAACTCTGGACTATGGATAAAATCATTATATAATCTATACGTATATATGTGGAGCTTGCCACAGCTTCTTATATCAATATTTTTGCAGCTAAACTGAAACTAAGTGTCTAATTTTGCATCTAAAAAAATAAAAGTGCTCTTTTAAAAGGAAAAAAAAAAAACACCAGCACACAGGTTTATCAGTAATTTATATCAGTAATATTCAAAAATATTGAAGTTTTCCAATGACCAAATTATTTGTCCAAAATGAATCCATCACCTCTTATATACTTCACCAATGAATCAATACACATATTTCTTTGAGCTGCTAAAATTAATCCCAAAACCCCCTTGATATCGTGGGTTTCAGGAGCAGTTCTGATTCTTAGCAATTACATTATTTAAAAATAAAATAAAAATTTGAAGCTCTCATGAGAATATGTCTATTGATAGTATTAGTATTAGCATTCATGGCCTGCATGGTCAATATCAAAACCAGTCCTTACTATGGCAAAATATACTTCAACTCTTAATAGTTTGTCAAGATATAAGAGAATCCTGGTTTACTTTTCATAACTTAGTTTCCTGATTCAATAATTTCTCCTTTAAACATACTTCTTCCCCAAAATATGAAAAAGTTGTCTTTTCTTCTTTTATGCAAAAATGCTGTCACTGAAAAATGATTCTCCATTCCAAGACATGGCACAGCTTAAATATTATCACTGAATGAATAAGCATTGAATTATTCAGAGAGGAACTGTAAAAAAAAAGTAAAAAATTCCTTAAAATTAAACAATCCAAGGGGAATATATGTCAACATTTTTACAACTATTTTTATTGTATTTGAAAAATGTATAGCTTTTCTTGAAGGTCATTTTGAAATGGAAATATTAGTTTACATTGACTACTTCATTTAAGTTTTTCAAATAAGGGGCATTATTTAAAATAAATAATATTGATCAAAACACATTTCCATCAAGAAACATCTTCCTTTAGAATTTTTTAGCATGTTGATTTTTATTCCTTTTTTGGTATATATATTCATGTTAATATTTGTACAACATCACCCTCTACCATTTCCTAATAGATTTTTAATATGGATATATCTATTGAATTTATTCTAAAAAATGGATATAAAAGTGTATTGAATGATCTTCATTTGTTTTTGATTTATATATGGAACAGTGTTGTGGACTATTATGATATGTCTCAAAGCAATATCATATGGAAAAACTGTCTTCACAGCTTTAAATACTGTTCGGTTTCAATTCCTGAATAATCCAATACAACTTCAAAAATAAACAGAGACGCAATAGAATAGTGTGAGAACAAGAAACTAGAGCAGAAGATAACAAACATACAAAATGTTACGTGGGGTTATTACCTTGAGCTGTCCCACGCATTTCTTAGGCATATCATCTCGGTCCAGAAAAATCTGCCCTATTACCTAATTACAATTACTGTTGTAATTATTAGCTTATGGAGAAAAAAAGGCAAGCCCAGAGAAAGATTTACCCCATCTCTGAGCTACAGAACTGTCCAGAAACACCTATTCTTGTTCTGTGCTGAAGATAGAGCCCAAGGTGGCTACACTTCTGGAGTCTTGACTAAATGCATAGGCTTACAAGGATGGTGAAGGGCCTTAAGGGGAAGCCATACGAGGAGCAGCTAAGGCCACTTGTTTTTTTAGCCTGGAGAAGAGGAGACTGAGGGGAGACCTCATTGTTGTCTTCTGTGAAAACCCAGGGCACTGGGAATATTTATCTGGCTTCTCTGGTGTGTCCTGACCCTCATAGGAGCACTGATTTTGACCTTCATTCATGGAGAAAACTTCCAAAGCCTCAAGGTAAACTAGAAACCATAAAAGTGTGAAATAGATTGTAGAGATTGTGGAGAGTAGCACAGTATGTCACATGGGTGAGAAATTTAGGTTTTAGGATTTTTAGTATGTTATAGATGAGTTAAAGATGGAGGATATAGGGTGTTCTCTCGGCTTCCTTTCTTCTTTCTTCTTCCTCTTTCTTCTTGGGTTTAGGTGCTATCTTGTAATTGGGTAGAAAAAACCACATTGCAGGTCTTTAGGAGTCAGTTATTGGGTTAGAAAGGAAAATAATTTAGGTGTCACTTCTTAATTGGGTAGCTCAGTTTTTGATTAGACTTAAAAAGACCTTGCAACAAATTTTTGTCCTGTTTATCATGCACGTAAAGTCTGGTGCAAACAATGCGCTGAAGTTTTGACAGGATAACAATAAACATAAGCTGAAGACCAAAAAAGTCCAATGCATCTCTCTCTCCTGACACAGAGGTGCCCTAGAAGGATCGCCCCTGCCAGAGGAGCCCCTGGGGAAGGCCCAACTTGGGGCCCGCAAACTCACAGTCTTCAACATCTTCACAAGGGGAAGCAAAGGGGCAGGCACTCATCTTTTTTTCTATGGTGACCAGTGACAGGACTTCAGCAGACTACCGGAGTCTGAGTCAGGGGAGGTTTAGGTTGGATATCAGGAAAAGGTTCTATACCCAGGGGGTGGTTGGGCCCTGGAACAGGCTCCCCAGGGAAGTGATTGCAGCACCAAGCCTGCTGGAATTCAAGAACAACGGACAATGCTCTCAGGCACAGGGTGTGACTTTTGGGATGTCCTGTGCAGGGACCGGACTTGGGCTCAATGATCTTGGTTGGTACCTTCCAAGTCAGCATATACTATGATTCCATGTTTCAATAAAATCAGGCAGAGTAAATCTAGGCCACAGCTTTTTGGAGCATCTTAGAAATGTTGTAGAGATGAATATCTAAACTTATCCACTAATAGAATCTATATAAATACTTTAGATGATACCTAAATGCCATCTGAATAAGTTAATTCATGCCTGTAACAAAACAAGTTCTTTACTTTTTTTGAGGTACTTGACATGCAAGACATCATTGCCTTACCCAAGTTATTGAAATTCAGATATGATTAAACTTCCAGGTGCATTCCAATCCCAGAGTGGCATGGGAAGAAGATAAATTAGGATCTGCACAATTAGAATTTGGTGAAGCCAAGGTGTAATGTAATGAATGCTTTAAGGAAATACACCCCAACATCAACAATGAGCCATGCTTAAGTTAGTTTGCTGTAAATGTTTCAGATACCTGAACAGAGGTTCAGGAAGTCCTTGTAAGACAAATGATAGAACAAAAAGGAAGTGTGGACGGGTTCAAGTTTCATACCATGTCCTGGAGCCTCAAAAATGTACATATTCTGCACAACACAAAGTTTGATTTACAGCAAATTAAAGGCTACAGATTCAGTGGAATTTTTAAAAAATTCAGGGAATTTGAAAGATAAAAATTAAGACTATAGAAACATTATAATGGGAAGGCTTAGTTGACAGTTTTCATCCTGTCAACAGTGATATTAAACGCAGTCATTTTGGATTCATTGTGGCCAAGACAGTCGCCAATCAACACTTCACTTACATAAGATTAAGGCTTAAGAATATACAGAGGTAAATGGCTGAATCAAAATCAGATATTTGCACAAGAAAAATCAGAATGTACTTTTCTGTGCAAAAAAAGGCTGATAGTTTCACTTTTTTTTCCTCTGAAATCTGAAATAATTTGGGTATGTTTCACTGATGGTCTTGAAAGAATAAAATTTTGCAATTACTTTGAAAAGTTTTTAAATTAATTTTGTTTATTTTCATTAAAATCAATAATGTTTATACATTACACTTGCATTTTTTTCAGATTGACTATCATTATTTGGAGAGCCTTAATATCAGGAGAAAAAACATATTTTTTTCATGTTAGCATCATGCCTGAACCATGACAAACAAAAATAAACCCAGACTGGATTATAACTTTATCTAAGTAAAACTTGAGTTATTTTTTATTCATTTATTTCCATTAATAAATGTATACTTTTTCTTTTATATTTTATTTTAATTTTAAAATTGTAAAACTATTTGTGTAGTTTGTGTCATCTGCATAATATTTAAATAATATCTGGTTATTGTCTTTATTCAAACACAGTTTTTCTAGGCTCTTCATTTCTTTTTTTCTCTTTTTGCAAGCAAGTGGTGAAACTGATATTTTTAACAGTGTGTCCAACACCAAATCTCCTCAGAGAGGCAGGATTTGATGCAGTTAGGGGCTGATATCTCAAGCTTCAATATTTTTAATCTCAGCTAAAAGGACTTTGATCTTAATTCATTGATGCAAAATTAACCAACCTGAACGTGTTTTGGTTGAGTTGAAGATTCTCTTTGAGGTGTGGGATTTTCAAAGAGTTTTAAGGTCGCTTCACATGCAGATACCACTGACATACAGTTTTCTAGGTTTGGTAAACATGAGTTTCCTTCTCTTTGTTCCCTTAAGCTTTATTGGAGTTCTGGCCTCCCTTTTTCCTGGTACTAACAGCATTGGATAACACTAACACTTCCCTTTCTCTCAGGTTTTGAAGTAGAGATTAAAAGACAACAAAGGGTTTAATATTTATGCTGTATTGTGCAGCAGAATCATCATAAATGGGCTGACTGTGTATCCAAACTTCAGGCTCATCTCAGTACCTACCACTGCAAGAATGGACTTGCACAGAAAATCTGTGCTCCTTTTTTCAAAGTGATCCAGCCACTGACCCTGCAGTGCATCACCAGCAGATATTTATCTCTGAAGTCCTGAAGATGCGTCCATTCCATATTTTCCTGCTGACATAATTTTGACATTTGCTTTATTGGGTCTGACCTCGTACTAGCCTTCATTTTATTACTATGGCCCAACTTGGAGAGAGAGCCTAATTTACAGTGGGGTCTGTAAACCTCTTTTGGAGCAGTTTTCATAAGCGTAGACAGCCATTGGGATTTATAGAACTAAATGGCTTGGTGAAATACAAGGATCCACGCCACATGAGCTACAAAAGAGTGATTCCTCATGTGAGACCCAAAATCCATCGCTGGAGCTGTGGCTGCAGCACAAGTTAACATCTGTGAAAGGATATGGAGTAAAGTATGGCCCTTATGTCACTGCTGCAGCTGGGCTTCCTGCAGCTTAATTTGCCCTCTCAGCATGTTGCACTGATTATAAATACAATGCTGATCTTGTTGCCAGAGGCCATGACATATCGCTTGGCACTTTGCAACCCTCAGAACAAATTTTTCCCTTTCCCTGTTCACCTCAGTCAATCATGGCTTCAGAAAGCAGCCCTCTGCCACCCAGCATAGGATTACATGTCATTTGTAATTTTACTCGCTTCAAAAAGCTAATGCTTAAGTTAATAAAGTGGAAAGATAGCAAGTACAGTGTCCCAAACAGGGAGAGGCAGATTGAAGTTGTTGTTATTATTTGGGTTGTGGGGCACTGTGGGAATCAGAAAAAGGGAGACATAAAAATAAAGAGCTAATAGCCTCTCTGGTGTCAAGAAGAAAGAGAAAAGGAAGCAGATCTTCAGCAAGACAGAAAATATTAATAGCTAGCTCTCATTGAAAAAAAGGCTGATCCTCTTTTTCTTTTATTCATTTAAAAATATATATGCATTTCTAAGCATAAAGTTTATGCAAGTGAAAGCTTTATGCTAGGTCTTTTATTCACATAAGAATTCAGAGAATTTCCTGAATGTCATGTAATTTACTTAATGGGTAAACTGGTTCCATAAAGTTTAAAGAGAATAGATGCTTTCTAACTTCATTCTGATTCACCTGAGAAATCTGAAGTTTGTTTGTGCCTGTGTTGTAGGGATGGGAGGTTAGTAAACTTGCTGAAATATCTTTTCTTCAAAACTAAGTTCAAAAGAGATATGATGCTGTAACTCAATCACTGACAATACTTTAAATTCAAATATTTGGCGGCAAGGGGAATTACTTTCAGTTGTGCAGGGAAAAAACTATTTTTTTCCCAAACCAAACTGATTTAAATATCATTGGATCAGATTCATAATGGACTAAAAATTGCCAAAACTAATAATCATATATGTAGACAGATTGAAGCAGGAAACTTTATTGAGTAATTGAGACAAGATTTAAAATACAGCAGTAGAAGCTGAAAATAAAATTTATAAGCAAACAAACAAACCAAAACCAAAACATATTAATGTTGAAAATAAGTACTCATTTTCCCAAATAGTCACAAGTATGTAAGAACTTACTTGATTTTCTCGATTTTAAAGAAAACTGTTTGTGTATATCCTTTAATTCACAGTGGGTCTAAAATCTTAACATCAATGGACTGTAAAGATATGGTTAAAGTAGTGTGTACTTCAGAGTTTTTAACTTCAAGATGTATGATTAACTGCATTGCTCATCTGACTAACCAGGTCATGTCAACATATATTTGCTGATATAGACCCAGCAAAAACATGAAATAAACTGCAATCTCACTAACTTACCAAAAGAACAGAAAGCAAATTACTTCATATTCTTTTTTACACTTCCTCTCCTTATTCAAACATGTTGCTTTTGATTAATGGATTAAAGATATGTGAACATATGCTCAGAAATTTGGTTGATTAGTGTTGTACAAAAGGTTGATTCAATGGCAAGATCTATCCAGATTTAAAGGAATATCTTTATATGCAATGCATAGTATGAGGTTGTTATTTGCTCTGCACAACTAGTGACAAAGTACAATAGGGAAAAATGGAGCAGTGTCCATGGTATTGTCTAGAAAAAAAAAATGGCATTCAACATATAAGTTTATGAAGCAAAAATAAGTGCATATAATTGCATTGAACATCTTCAGCAAAAAGTGATTTATGCCAGTGACAAGAAACAGTAAGAGAATTTGATCTAAAAAGTTCAATGTCTTCCATGTATGCAACTATCCTTAGTCCGGAGCTATTGGATAATTTAAGATTGCATACTTCATCTTTTATTTCTGCTTGATTGCTTTTTGGTGGTTTGTTTGTTGTGTGTTTGATTTTGCTTTTTTTTTGGAGGGAGGGGTGTTAGTAATAAATAAAGAACTTTTATTTTACAGTAGAATGAAAATGAATTTCAGATGTTTTCTCACTCTTTTTTTTTTTTTCCCTTTTTAAATAATAATTCTTGTTTTTAAATACTTCTATCAAGGTCTTATTATTCTTTTATTTGACCAAGTCCTGTACTGGAGCAAATCTTTATCTCATGGTAATTGTGCAAGTTTTGTTGATTTTGCCTTGGGCTATCCCAAACTATTGGAAGTTGTGATGTCCTTTAAAATCTCTGAAATAGAAAATAAAAACATATTTTGAATAAG
This sequence comes from Chloebia gouldiae, assembly GCA_003676055.1. Lineage (NCBI taxonomy): Eukaryota > Metazoa > Chordata > Aves > Passeriformes > Passeridae > Chloebia > Chloebia gouldiae. The sequence continues at coordinate 6,791,543 of QUSF01000029.1, forward strand.
ACTTTCACTGATATTTAATGCTGTATTTTTATTTTCTGAAATAAAGACTGTCACATTTTAAACAGTCTTTTGTACTGTACTTTTGGCACCTTGGTCAATCAGAAATTAGTTTCACCTTCTGTTTCCCAGTAATGAAGAATACAGAAAGTACTTTTACTTTCTCAAACGCATGTAAAAACCACTGGCCTATGAATTCTAATTTAAAATTATTAGCACTACTTTACCCTTACCCGAACTTAAAATATACAAATTGGACCAGACTAAGCAACTGCTTTAGCTTAGTTTCCCTTCTCACTCATGCAATCAGGTCACAGGAAAGACCCTAATTAGAAGATAAGTATTATTTTTTTGATATTGTGCAAAAATTTCTTATCACTGGAATGATTTTTAGGAAAAAAAAATCAAACAAAACAGAAGAAAAAAACACCTACAACTGAACAATCAACTAAACAAAAAAAAATAAAACAAAAGAAATAAAAACAAGTAAAAAATCCCAAACAAAACCACCTCCATTTTCTTCCCTAGAGCTGGTTTCTTTGCATCTAACAGATTTCATTGAATTTTTCTTCCATGACCATATCCAATCATTTCTGTAATACATATAAAATTGCAATAACTGCTGCATCCTGAAGCAAGGAGTTTCGAAATATAATTATTAGGTGCACTTTCAGACTCATAGGCATATATGCTTCAATAGAGGAAAAGAACTGCATTATGTTATTAGGAAAACCATAATTGTTGGAGATGGCATTGATCTTATCTAGTTTAACTGTCCAAAAATAAGGATTGGTCCAAACTAACTGTTTAAGTTCTGAATAATGATAAGAATGACAAAAATGTACAGGACAGCTCTTTTGAGTGAACTGTTATTGAGTGAATCACCCCGTACATTATGTCAGTCTCTCTCCATTAGCTAAAACTGGAGCCAGGACAACTAATTTTGAGATGCTAGAAATTTTTATCCTGTAAAATGTGAATGTGGTGAAGCACTCCCCATATGGCTTTGGAGTGGACAAGTCTTCACTTGACCTCAAAAGTATCTAAAGTATCAAAAGTATCTAAAATTCCAAATAAGTTTAAAATTTTTGTGCTTCTTAGTCTTTATATGCCTTCTAAAACATGACTGTATTCTCAAGTATTTCAGAGTGGATCAGGAAAACACTATATCTTTTTGCTGCGGGGGTAAACAGGAACTTCATTATTGGCAATGGACAGACTTTGTATTTGAATCTTAGTAGATGGGCATATCTTAATCTTTAATTCATCATGAAAGAGGGAGCTATTGATGCAACAAAATCAGTTTAATTGAAAATTGCCCTATGTCAGCCGAAACTGGTTTGATGAACTTGAACTGGAGAAATCTTACATTTATTGGCACAGGTTTGTAAGAACCTTCTGCAATATATTTTTGAAAGCCTTTTTGATGCCTCTTATTCTCTCAAAACTCTTCTTAGGGTAATCTCATTACACAGGATAGCATTAGCAATTAATAGATTTTCTAGGATTATCAAGAGGGTTTTAAAGCAATATAAATGAGGGAAAATGGTACTATGACAATCAAGTGGCACATAGTTAAAAATTAAAGCCAGCCTGTAGGCTCCTTATTAAGACAAATCCCTTTACAAAAAGTTATGAAAGGAACACAACCTTTAGCTGTGCATCCATTAAGAAAAGCATCTGAGAACAGTACTTAGGATACCTAATTCAGGTATTTAATTTGCACCTAAATTTTAAAAATCTTTAAACAGTTATTGTTACTCTAGAGCTCTTACTAAACTATCTGAAAAAATGTGCAATGAGGAATCCAAGACAAAGCTGTTTTACAATAGAAGAAAATGTTCTTCTTCCATTAATTTAATAGAGAATCTTAACGTAACTGATTATTAAAAACATGATTTATTGACCTTGGAATTAGCAGCTTTCTAGGCACTAAAGCTTATGATCTTTCTACATTGTTTTTTGGGGGGTTTTTTGTTGGTTTTTTTTTGGGGGGGGGGGTTGGGGTTTTTTGTGGTTTTTTTTTTATGCTACCTTTCTAGTTATTTTAAAAAATATCCCAATACTGGCAAAAAATTAAAATTACTATTGCCAAAATTTAAAATTTGAAATAGAAATAAAATATTTTTACGATTTAAGCATATTCCACACTGTCCATTAGTAGTCAAACTTCAAAGATTTATGATGTTTTTATTTTATTTAAAATAGGATCTTAAAGAGTGAGTTTTAAAAGTCTTTGTAATGTTTCAATATAAAAGGGAAATAGCAAAATATATGGTAAAGAATAAGTATTGCCAGTTTAATAATATAGACATCAGATGAGAAAAGTAAAAAAATAACCCCATTGACTAATGGCAATTATGAAAGAGAAAATTATTTTAAAATATAATATGAACAAAAAAGAACATCTGGTAGTTGCAGATGGTAAAAAATATAAATAGGATCTTATAAAAAAGCACAAATATTCAATATGTTTCTGTTCTATATTTATAAGGAGGTAGACATAGCTATGTCATATGATACTACAGATAAAATAGAACATTTACCATCTGTAACAAAGATAGATATGAGGCAGCATTTATGGGCTGAGAAACAGTTTTTCAGAGTGAGGCATTAACAGTTTAGTTTAACCACCTTGACAAAACCAGGACAGAGGCCTTATGTTTGTCTCAAATCCTTTACATAAACAGAAGCATAAGTTACTCAGTGACCTTTCTTACCAAACAAAGCATCACACAGAAACTAACAAATAGACACATAAATTAATACATTTCAGCCCTGGAAAGGAATTTAATTTATAAGAAATGAGAATAATTAAATGTGTAATTGGATGAAGAGTCATTAAAATCACAGAATGTAATTCTAACATGAGCAGTTTAATTCTTGATGCCAGAAAGAATTGCCTTGTGCTCTAGGATAAAGAATAGGTGCAATCCTGGGCTGTTCTGGTGAAACTTCCTCATTTTGCATCTCTCAAGTCTCTTTCTTTCAGAGGTTTGACTGCCCTCAGTGACTGTCATGTGTAAGTTAACAATCCCTACTTGAGGGCTGAAGTTTAATGTGGAAGTGCAAGATATATTATACGCTTTTAACTGGTGACCTATTAATCTCTTTTTTTTGAAAAACAGAGGATGCAAGTCTCATTTCTAGCTCAGAAACTTGACAGAGGGTCTAAGTAAAAAACAAAATCCCCCTTTCTAGAGCAGGAAAATGTACCTAGTGATGCTTCTCAGTGGATTGCAGAGAAGGAGTTACATTTTTTTCTAGATATTTCTTCACATCCAGACAAGCTACAAAATTATGCACAACAATATACCTCTTTAGAGAGACTCTCTAACACATACACACCCCCAAGGGTCAGTACTGAAAATAGGAGTTATGGATAAGCATTTATTGCCTATGTTAATGTTAAGAGAATTGCTGTAATGTTATAAGATATTCATCATTTTATTTCTAAAATAAGGGAGAAAAAAGAAATAAATTAAAATGAAAAAAAAAAAAGCCACAAAACACTTATTAAAGTCACCGTGCTGGTTGGATTCTTTCAAATCCCTTAAGGGTTTGGATGTATTAGTCTTGTGGTGGCGTTGTTTTCTTGGCCAGCATTAATTTGATCCATTCTTTTAGAACATATGTATAACACTACAAAAAAGTATTATTGGTTTATAAATTACACTTGTTGTTTCAGGGCGATAAACAGAATGATGAATGCAGTCTTTGTTCAATCACCTTTTTATTCATGAAAGGCAAAACCATGGATTCTAAAAACATTTATCTACATCAGTAGTAAGCCATAAACCTTTCAAAAATGCTCCCAGTAATCCAAGAAGGAGCTGCTGATTACTGTCATAACAAAGAGGATTCAATAATGCTAATGACTTTTCTTATGATAATCAATAACCTGGTGGAGGCGGCTTGAATCTTAACAAATCTTCCAGATGTAGCCCACTTCTTAAGAAAATAGAAAGGGTTAGTGTGTTCTCGTGATAATACTTGAGACTATCAGAATAATCACGGAAAGATGGACATGTTTCCACAAATGAGAGCTTCATGCTAATGGCAGATGAGCCTGAAAGAAGTTTCTAATATCAAAGTTGGGAAGTCAACCTACTGTTTACATAAGCATCTTTTGCTTTCTGTCTCTTGAACCTCTGAGGACAGACTCAGAAATAAATCAGAGCTAGAAAAATGTAAGTTGAGGTACTGATCTGTCGACCTTGACAGAAGTATGGTAGTACCTGCCCTTACTTTCTCGTTTTTGCTATAAATGTTTAGTATGATTTGGAATTCAGCCTTTTCTTAATTGAAATTTTCTTCCTTGGCTGCATGACCAGGGCAAGATAGATTTTGGTTAACTCCAGCTATATATATATGTGTGTCTGTGTATATATATACATACATACATACATACATATATATATATATATATATATATATATACACGTGTGTGTGTGTGTGTGTGTGTGTGTGTATGCATCTATGTATGTATGTATGTACACACACACACACACACACAACAGGGCCATTCAAGACCATGAAAAGGGAGAGGAAGATTTCCCTTCCAGACACCATTTGTCCATCACTCTTGGACAAATATTTTAGGAAGTACTAACCAATCTTCTAGAGGGTCATATCAATGAAAGTTGTAACAACTTACAAGTTTCTGAACAGAATCCTTTAGATGCTGAAAGTTATGCAGTATTAAGCCTGTGCGTGCTGTGGCCTCAACAGAACACAGAAATGAAAAACAATCAGTTTCGGGTAAAACATACAATGAAATAATACAATTTTCATTTCATTTGGAAATTTTCACTTTCTCTCTAATAGAACTGATTACACAAACTAGTGTTAGAGATATTTATCTTCTCTCATTCATTTCATTAAAGGTTTGAGGTTTTTTTACTATTATTTATTATTTTTATTTTCTTTATTTTTATTTATTATGATTGTAAATCTGAGCTGCAAAATTTTGATGAAAACACACAAAACCTAAAACAAGCAAGCCTTCTCTTTGGTGGTATATATAGGATAAATAAATGTCCCTGGCCAACTAAATATATGTTACAATCATAAATGCTATCATCATGAGTGAAATTAATCAAAGTCCAAGGGCAAGATTTTTTTTTCAATTGTTTTTTTCCCTCCTTCTAGACTATTACTCCCTCCTCTGCTTTTCTTTGCTTCAAATAAGACCATTTAACCATGTAGTGTTTGCCAAAATATAAGCAGATACATCCTCAGTTTGCAAAGCATGTGCTACAGCTAATGCCCGGAATTCTGATCCTGTATGGTGATTGCCATGTTCTTAAACTCTTAGTTTAATGTGCACAAATAATTGGCTGTCAAAAGGATGGAAAAAAAGTTGAAGACTCAAATTCAGGTCTATTTTACAAACAGGGATAAATCATTGGCATGAGGGAGATTAACCTTGAGAAATAATCCTGGGTTTAGCATTTCTCTGTAGAGTTACATCTTGACTGATTAATTGATTAATTGGTTGGTTTGTTTTGCCTTATTTTATAAGAGAGGTGTCAGTCCTGATGGTGTCTTTTCCACCTCCATGCCTCAGGTCACTCTCTGCAAGCTTTCTTGCTTGTTTTTGAATATTTGAACAGAGTAGCCTTCTCTGTTCTTAATTTAATGGTTTTATTTTTCCTACTAGCTACATGGCTACTAGTTGAGTGGACAGCCAAGGATCATTACGCAGTTCTTGCCATATCTGAAAATCTGTAATTACCTTACAACATTTGTAGAAGTAAAGAACTGTTGTTAATGCTACACTATACATGTGGAACAGAACAGATATAAAAGCCTTATCAATGTCTACTCAGTCATACAGACTAAATTAAACATATGTGACTACAAAAGCCAGCCAATTAATAAACATCCTCAAAACCCTCACATCAATAAAATGCAAAACCAGAAATCAAATTAACAAACAAACACATCCACACCTGGAAGTTAAATTTGGCTAGGATCTTGGTTTTATTTCAGTAAAACTACAACTATCATCCTTAAAAAAAAAAAAAAGAACAGATTTGACATTCATTAGGAATTATTAAGAAATAATGAGATTGACATGCATATTAATTTTGCAGAGAAACCAGAGGGACAAGTTCAGGTCCCCATTTTCAGAATAAGCCTTACAGAAAGACATCCAGGATTAATTTCAAGTCCTGCCTTGGGTTTTTTTTTGATGTGCAAAGATAAGATATTTTATTTTTTTAAAAAGTATTTTAGATAAATAAAACACTTTTGTCCACAATTTATTTTTTTTTGGCGGGGGTGGGGTAAGATCATGGAGAAATTAAGTTGATCCCTCTAAAATCTATGGTTAGAATCCTAGACACTATATGAGAATTACTGAAGTCAGAGTCCTTCTGGAGTTTCTGCATCTCTTGACAAATCTCATTATGTGTTATAAGCCACAACCTTATATGTGTAACCCTTTCATGTACAGGAGGAGCTGCCATACAGGTGATACAGAGCTGGCAGTGAGACCTTGCTTTTTATTCTCCATTAAATTTCCCATGAGACTTCTGCAAAAGTAGCAAACAAATAAATAAATAAATGAAGCCTTGTAGTAGGCCATTAAACCAAGTCTGATTGGAATGCCAAATATACCTTTTCCTTCCATTTCTCTAGAAAGGTTTGTATAGCTCTAGTGCATGCAACTTAAATGGTCTCATTACTTACTCTTTCCTGGTAAATAAATTAACAATAATATGAAACTGAATGCTAGACTGATTAGCTATTCCATCCTGTCCATCATGTATCTAATAATGCCTACTCAATGTACCTTGCGCAGAAAACATTTTCTGTGCCCTTAAAGGTGAGAGTATAATAATAAATTGGATGGTTTTCTGAACTAAGCTGTCTTTGAAATTAGCTGTTTCATCCACTTGAATATACCAAAGTAAATTTATGATGATTAATTGTATTACAATGAACACCAAAGCACGTAATAATGATTTGCTACTTATTATAAAGCTTTGCCAATATTTTGTAAACCCAAGCGACATGATATGCAAGAAATCCAATGAAACCTTCTTAAGCAAACAAAGGCGAAAGGGAAGAAAGGACAGGTCTTCCAACACCAAACATTTCCGAGGACAAACAGAGGCCACAGAAACTCTTTTTTACCATGTCAAAACTTTACTAGGTTATCTTCCCTAAACTTAAGGAAGGGGGAAGAGGAGAGCTGACAAGAATTGATATATACGTTCACTAAAATCTGTTCTTCAAACAGAATCTTAGCAAGTTAGCACACTACATTTTTTATATGTTATTAGTTTTAGTCTTGCCGTCATTAGGGCTAGTCTTTTTGTACTTTTTTCTGTATTTGGACTTCCTTTCAAGAAGCCAAAGCAGCATCTACTTCAGCATCTTAAGTAAGATACAGTGAATTTCTCTTGTATTCAACTCAATAACTACTACATAAGCAGAAAAAGCACCCACACAAATGTAATCTGTCCTCAACTGGAGACTACTCAGCTGAGTAGTTATCTAGCTGGATTTACTACTGAAAAATATTTGTTTCTGATTTGGCAGCCATGAAGCTTTTGTAGTGCAGTGAAACTCCTTCCCTGTCCTTATTGAATTGTTCTAGTTTTGCCTGGGGTGGAGTTAATTTTTTTCCCAGTGGCTGACAAATCCACAGAGTGGATTTATGGTGAACAAAGCATGGATAACAGAGATGTTTTGGTACTGTCAGGTTAGGGAGGAGACTGGGGGTGTTTGGGAGGCTGGGAGGAGACACAGCCAGGACATGTGACCCCAAATGATCAAAGGAAGATTCCAGACCATGTGACATCATGCTCAGTAGGTAAAGTGAGGAGAATAGGAAGGAGGAAGGACGAAGGAGGAAGGAACACTTGAACTGGCAAAGTTTATCTTCCATTTAACCATTATTTGTGATGGTGCCCTACTCTCCTGGACATGGCTGAACACTTGCTGGCCCATGGGAAAATTGAATTTCTTGTGTGTGTGTCTTTTGCTTTCCATAGTAAACTGTTTTTATCTTCACCCATGATTTTTCCAGCTTTTACGTTTCTGACTGTCTCCCCGTATTCTGCTGGTGGGGAGTGAGCTAATGGCTCTATGGGTCTTGAAGGCTGGATAGGGTGAAACCTCGACATAAATAAATATGTAATAGAAAACAGTTTGGACAGATTTTAAGCCCAGGTTTTCAAAAAAATTACAATTGGAAAGCAAATTGCTAGAGATCTGTTTTTCCA
>QUSF01000029.1:6799876-6892829 GCA_003676055.1 Chloebia gouldiae
AGGAAGGAAGGAAGGAAGGAAGGAAGGAAGGAAGGAAGGAAGGAAGGAAGGAAGGAAGGAAGGAAGGCAATGAAGTAGAATGAATTCTAAGTTCATGACCTTACCTGGAATATTATTTCTAGGAACAATATAACAATCCCATAATTATGAAGAGTGTCCAGTCATGCCTGGAACACTCACTTGAGGAATTCTCTAGCCTACTGGTCTCTGATCCATGCATTTGTATTGTAATATTTGCTTCAGAAATGTCACACTGTTCTTTAGTCTGACATTTGTCAGGTTATTCCATTCACCAACAAAGGAATAAATGACCATGTTCTATTTTAAACTGTATATCTCCTTTAGTTTAAATAAAGATGCAAAAATGCTAAAATGAAACAGACATTTGTATATATATTTTTTTTTATTAAACACACAATAAATTATCTCTTTTCAAATTAAGAAGCCTCCATTCCCCCTCTGTCTTCTCCTAAGCAATATAGACTGGCTTCTCTCTGCTTTAGTAATAAAGAATTCAGCTTGTGAAAGAGATAAATATTTTGGTTTTTCTCTTCTCAAAAACTGTATTGTGTTAGATACACCATTTTTGTATGCTTCTCTTTCACTTTATATATATTGACATTATCCAGTTTAAAAACCATGTGTCAATATTAATTCTTTAATCATTGTAAACTACTTTGAGAAACCACTTCTAATTCTTTTAGAGTGAGGAAAAGGTTAAGACTGTGGAGGGGAAAAAACAAAATGGGCTAAAAAAATATTAGAATGACAATTTCACTAAAAAAAAAAAAAAGAGAAAAGCAATAGACACAACAGTAAAAATAATATTTTACAAAAGGAGGAATGGTTTGACCAACAATAGCAAGGTGTCACCCTGGAACTAAGACAAAGTCAGTGCCACTCACAGGCAGTTCCTTTTAGCCCAGAGGAACTAATAAGAGAACAAATAAAGGACTGAGGCAAATAAAGCTCTGTGGTTTAATGCTGTTTTCCAGACAGACAAAAATTAGGGAGCTGGGCAAAACAAACCCCAAAGATATTTCATTTAAGAGAATTCACTTTGCCAAGATGCCAGTGTGGCTCATGCGGCAGTGACCAGTGAGAGCTGCAAACAGTGCCCTGGTGGCCAGTAAAAAGAGCAGTGAGTCCCAAGCAGTGTCTGTGGCAGCTGGTGGTGGTGGTACCACAGGTTTTTCCTCTCCAAGCCCACAGTTTGGGATTGTTAAAGAAAATCCAGGTTCCCGAGCTATGATGACCACAGATCACCATGCCTACTTATGAAGGTGTGAGTCGAGGACCTCCCTTGGGAACAGTGCAGAGAGAACAACCCCTGTATTACCATTCCCTGATTTTAAAGGGGCACAGCACCACTCCTCTTCCACAAATAGGGTAAGAAAAAATGTTCCACTTACAATGTCAGCTGACCCTGCTGGAAACTTCCCCCACCATTGGAAACTTCCCCCTAAATGGCAGTGATGTAAAATGGTATTTAACAAACAGCACTGAAAATGCTTTGCCTTTGTCTCTGTACCTGGAAAACCACTCTAAGAATATGGCCACAAATACCTAAAACTCAAATATGTACAGTTGTTCACAAACAACTTCATGATTTGTCAGATGAGGTGCAATGGTTGGATGTGCTCTCCAGATGCAACACAAACAAGTTTCCTTCAATTAGGTTAAGAGTGGAAAAAATAAAAAGACAAAAGAAAATGCAAACTCTGGCTGTTTTGGTTCTGCCAAAGTTGTTTTGGATTTTGTCATATTTTGAACAAATTAATGTGGTTTTTAGCTTTCCATGCAAGAGGATCTAAGCTTTTTTTGCAAGGTAAATAAATTAACACATGACGAATGCTCTGGTAATACGATCAACATATGAAAAGGGATCAGTTTTTCTAGTCTTGCTGGACAGAGAAAAATGTCACTCTATCTTTCCATTGACTTTTGATTGGCATTGGAGTGGATCGATAATCAGCTCTGTTCGAGTAATGAAAATGTTTCTCTATAGATAATTAGAAAGTAGAACAACCCTGCAGAAATGTAGGAAAATCTCCAAATTGCAGTTATCTTGGTTGATTTTTTTTCTCCCACTGCTTTTTGCATTTTTTTTTGGTACGATAAATGAAGACTAAGGCAATCAGATATGGTATTTTCTTCTACTCTAGATTCCTGATGACAAATGTTATCATGAGTATATTCTATTTTAAGTTAATCTTCTGTTATTTAGTGCTTAACTCTTCCTCACATTTTCTAGATATCTTGCCTTCTTCATACAAATTCTTAAATATCTCTGGTTAGCAATAGAATGTTAATAATTTGATTTACTGATATTTTACAGCCCACTACCTCTAAGACCTGGAGTCTAACAAATTTTTATCACAGATTCAAGGCAGGTGGTGTCTGCTTTCTGAGTAACAGCTATTACTGGCAAAAGATTGTCCTTCCCAAAGTAAGTAATGCCCTCCTTATATCACTCCCTCTACACACTGATGCTATAAAACTCCACATCCACACTGCATCAACAGAGCCCATTCTCTCTCTATCCTGAGTCTAGATAATAACACTTTAAATTAAAGAACTTTAATTTAACCACTTAACTGTTGAAACCTTTACTAGCATCTTACTGGCTGCCATTCCTATGATATAGGAGGGAACTTTTATGGATACACTTACTACCAGACAAAACAAAGACAAAATTAAAGAATGTACCAAAAATTAAAATGACGCTTCATCTATCTATTCCCAGAAAACATACCTAATTTTTCTAAATAAATGTATTCAGTATGTTCTGTTCTAGGAAATTATTGCAAATGATAGAATAATAAAATCATTGTTTAGTATTTTTTTCATTTTATTTAGTATTTGCCTTCTAATATGGTTCTCATTCTGCAAAAATGTAATAGAACCAGAAAATGAGCCATTTGCCATTAAAAATCATCCCAGGAAAGAAAGTTTATTCTCTCACTGAATAGGGTAATCATGAAGATAAAATTTAGACTACAGCTCTGGCTAGAAATAGTTAACTTCTCTTAAAAGGGAAATTGAGAAAATAACAAATTTCAGCCCACAACATAGCCTGAAAGACAATGAGAAAACTCGAGTAAGTCAAGTGTTTAACTTAGTAGCAGACTCAAATCTGTGTGATTCATATTAAAAGGTGTTCAAGCTCTCTGTTCTGTTACTGAAATTCAGTTGTGAGGGTGTAGTTCAAACACTCTGCATGGCTAGTGACATTTCAGATGTTCCACTGATAACCAGATGTTTATCAGTGGAATAAACAAATGTTGGAACAAATAAACAAACAGAATAAACAAATGTTCAAAAGGCCCCATACCTATGTTGCAGTTAGTTTGGATTTATGACATTAGATGTTTGCATATGAGCTATAGAGTTTACACTGATAATTGGCCACTCAATGAACTTGGTGTTCAGGAACTTCTGTGATGTGAGGGTAGACTATATTATGTCTTCAGGACCGGACTTAATGATAAAGTCTCTTATAGGGTCTAAGTAATAGGGTTTAGTGGGCATAGTGGTATTCAGCCAAATATTGCACTTAGAGACCTCTCCCAACCTTAATGACTGTATGATTCTCCCGATATAATAAAACATATAAATCTATAACATGAAAACTTTAATGTCTTTGAATCTGCATTGGAATATCATACAAGAAATATTTTATTTTCTACCAAAGTTCAATTGGGTTGGCTAATTCATTCAGACAAAGATTAAATTAAAAAAAATCTTTTCAATTACATATTTTTCAGGGTTTTTTTATTTGGGTATATCTCTCTCTGCAGCATGGAAGGTGCCTATTTTCTTCTTTGAGAGCTTCTGGATACTTTTTATAACAAAATATTTTTTTGTTAACACAAAAATCCATTAGCTGCTAATGCAGCATCTTTTTAATTCTGTAGCACAAATTACCCAATGCAGAAAAAAAAATTACAGAATTACACAATAAATCATCTGTCTTTAGCCAGTCAATATTAATTCTTAAGTAAAAACATGGCTATTGCAAACTCAGCTGAAAGGCTGGCCGATCTCAGCTCCTCTATGCCAAGAACAAAGCAAATTCAAAATAAGTTTTTAAGATAAAAAGATTAAAGTTGTGTGAATTACTTCCCTTGAGAATCAAATAAAAGCAGGTTATCTGTCTGTAGTGGTCTGTAATGGAACCTAATATGCATAAGTTAGGTATCTGAAATTGCCTGATTTTCAAATGTTTTATATTTCTTTGAAGTCCTCCGGATCAGGAAAAGATCCTCTCTGTCCGACAAGGATACCTGAGTGTAGCCAAGAAGAATCTACTCTTGGGTGGTTTCAAATACCTTTCTTCCTATATTTCTAGACAACAAGCTTGGGAATTTTTCTTTTCTGCCCATTGTCAGAGAAGTTACTTTTTTAAAGAATTTCCAGAAATAAAGTTCCTGTAGGCTTCTATAAGATACATATATGGACAAATGAAAATAAGTGCTCAACTTACAAATCATGAGTTATAGAGCATTCAGAACAAACAACCGTTCTCAATTGCCCAACTTTTGATGATTCCCTAGACCTCTGAAGATGCCATTTTGAACAGAAAAAACAACAGTGTCATGGTTTGATGCTGGTGCAATGCCAGTGCTCCCATTAAAATGTACGTTCCCAAATAAATGCTGTGAGATGCAATCAGGAACAGAACAGAGCAGGCCCAAGCGCTTAATAACAAAGGGAAAAACTTTATTAAACTACTACTATGAAAAAAGAAAAAATAAAAAAACCCCACACTAAATCCAGAATGAAAACCTTCTAAAACATTCCTCCTCCCCCCACCCAACTCCAACAAACCACAGTGAGGCACAACTTGGACCCTTAATCAAGTTATCACCCTTCAATATAATCAATACTCAGTCCATCAGGGGAGAGAGGAGTCTCCCTTGCACCATAGACCCCTAGGAAACACAATTGCCACTTCTTGTGTTTCCATGTCACACATGGCACCGCCCGGAGAAAATCTGCCAGTGTGACACTCTCCTCTCCATGTCACAGCGCACGGACAGACTGCTCATAGGGCCCCTTTAAGGATGCTTTGCCAGACCAAAAGGAACAACAGTTCAGCATCGCATTCCAGGACCACAGTCCCCCCCATTTTCCTCCTCCCCCAGGGACAAGGGTGAAAACAGAGATCTTCGTCTTCCTGAAGACAGAGGAGCATCATCACACCCTCCTCAGCTTTTCTCTGTTCACTCCATTCCTGTACTGGTAGTTGCTGAAGCAGGTCTCTTGGCTCACTACTGCATCCCCCTAAAATGCAGTCTCTCTTGGAGGAGAAATTGGTTCAGTCTATGGCTAACAAGAAAAATCTAGCTGAAAGCCACTCCATCATCTCCCCCCCAACCTTCTTTTCCCATCTCAGGTCCCAGGCTGTCTCTCTTTTCTTTCAAATAAAGATGGAGTAATATTTCATAAAGCTTTCATTCCTCAGGAAAGGGTTAAAAGTCCCAGACTCCCCAGACGGTTGAAATCTCGGCCCAAGACTCCATCTCCTGTCTCCCACGCTGGGCACCTTTCCCTACTTCTTCTCTGCTGGTAAATTTCCAGGTGTCTGCAGACTCTCTGTTTCTTTCCCTCTAGGTTCAGGGAAGGGGTGGGGAACAAAGACATCTCAGACATCCTCCACCCTTCTGTCTGCAGGAGCTGGCCCAGCTCGGTTCCAGTCCCTTCACCCCTGGCCTACCTCTGCAGGCCGCATGGCTTCCCCTCCCCAGCCCAGCTCGTGACTGGGCAGGGGAGGTCTGCTCTCTCCGATGACTGGAACCAAAGGGAGCAAACTCTCCTGGGAGTTCTTGCTTTTAGCCCCCCGTGTTCTCAGAGGTGTGTCCAGCCTTCAGTGGTCACTCCAGGTGCCAATATACAAATGTGACACTGATTGGTTTGACTACCAACTTCCTGAGAAAATTCTCCTCTGTGTCAAACCACAACAAAACCCAATAAAACAAAACCCAACAACAAAACCCAACAAAACAAAACCAAACACTCCCCTTGTCTCCGTCCCCTCCCAAAAAAATGCCAACCCCGAACAAAAAAAAATCCTCACCAACAAAAAACACTGATAAACTGTTTTTAAAACTATCTGGAACAGTAATTGAACTAGCTGTGAAGTACTGACCTTCTCACTTGGATGTTGGATACTTTTGTAAATATCATAAAACTCAATTTTTCAAAAAACTTCATTGGTTCTGGAGCTATAAGAATTTGGCAATATAGTTTGTCAGCTGTCCATTAAAACCAGCTAAAAGCAAATTATTTTTGGAACAAAATGTGTACAAGGCATTATTTCAGAATTTAGAACTTTTTCATTTTGAAATTATAATTTGTTCTTTTAGAACAAATAAACCTCTGCATTTCACTCTGGCAACAGAGGATTAGGACTAGAAGACTTGAGGACTAGACCACTTGGCTGACCTCCCTTGGGAATATATTAAATGTATTTATTTACTTCAAGCCACTGCCAAGTGTACTATGGGGAAAAATTTATCAAATAGATCCAGATTGATCCAGAATGCTTACAGATTTAAAGAAAGTATGAATCTAGATACTGGTCATTACTTTGTTCTACCTGAACAACATGTTTGATTTTAGTCACTGAAAATCTCTATGTCAAATCAACAGCCTCACCCTCTGCCCTGAAGGGTTCCTTCATCACATAGATGCACACTCCATTTTCATGTAGCAAAACACTTAAGGGATTGTTTCACAGATTAGAAGGGCAGATCCTCCACCACACATCTGGGACTGCCAATCTGCCAGTTGCCAGATTACACCAGTTGTGTGATGTGTGATTTTGGTGTTGCACTCACTGGTCTGAGACTAACGGTTCAGCTGAGCATCACTGACAAGCTAGGATCACACCAGAAAATAAAAAAGCTAGGTTAACCTAAGCACAAGATTTAAAGAGGTAGTTTGGTGGTGAGGCAAAAGAAAGTGAAGGTAAGAAACTGCACATCCAGGCTCCTGTTCTCTGCAGTTTGCGGTAGTACAGGACTTAGATAATTTTTAAGATCCCTTCCAACTGAAACTGCCCCATGATTCTATCATTCCAAATTTCACTGGAAGATTTGGCTCATTAAATATTAAGGCAGCAATACCTTTAATGTTTTATGTAATATCTTTGTTTAATATTTGATATGAAACAAATCATTGCTGTGTCATTTTTCACCCTTTTGTTTGCTAATGAAAAAGCAGTAAGAGACACATAACAGTAAAGGATCATTTTCTTTAGGGAATTAAACAATACTCTGAGCTGTCCAATCCCATTAAAGTCTGGAAAAGAAAAGTGCCAGAAAGAACATAGAGGAAGCATGTTTCCTGAAAGTCAAAATGTCCCTATTTTCCAGGGTCCTTCCATCATTTCTGAAGGTTTCCAATGTCTTTAATTAACTGGGGTGCTGATTAATGTTCTTGTTTCCGTAAGAACCTCTTCAATGACATTATATGGATGAAGGTTGAAAGGGATCAATGAAGTTACATCAGGATCAACAGAGATTTCTATAACTACTGATATTTGTGCTAGAAATGGTATGAAACTGGAGGACAATGATGGGTGTTAGGGGATAGGGGGTGGGTTTGACAGGGTTAATCAGAAATGTCCATGAGTTTTCATGCCTTCATACACCCCAGGTCCCACAACTTCACGTGCACATACATGCACACATACACACACGCACACAGGCTGATCATACAGATACTCATATCTGCTGCTTGCACCTGTGACAGTGATAAACAGGTTTCTGCTAGCAACAATTTAGCTGGTAATAAATCACTCTCGTAGGGGCTAGTGTGCACAGGTGAATTGCCATGATGCAAGGATATAATTGTGCATAATCAATGCAAACATGCTCTATTGGAACGTGACAAAGACTTACTTAAGCACATTTAGACAGAACGTAAAGGTTAAGGCAGAATCAAGGTGGTGGGGGATCTCAGATAACACCAGGATATCTTGCTAATGCTATGCCAAAGGGAAGCATAACACACTTTGGCTGAACTGGTGTTAGGAAAAATATGAAGGAATAGTCTCTGTGACTCTCAGGAAGCAGCCTGTCAACATACCTCAGGATTGCCCATCATCTCGAGAGCCTGGAAAATACAAAGTACTATACAGAGTACCTAAAGCAATCAAGAATTGTGATCAGTTCTTGCAGAACAGAGAATAAACTCTTAAGAAACTGGTTCAGATTTTAGTTTGGTGTTGTCTCTCTTCACTGCCCCCATTCGAAACAGATTGTTTAATGAGAAAATGTTTTGTTAGCGTCATAAATTTCCCACAGAGATTTATTTCAAGTAAACTTTCATTACAACAAACTTCTCAAGTCCTCAGTGGGATTTATGGGCAAAGCTCAAATTCTGGAAAAGATGCCACTTCATAATAAAATATTTTGGGAATTATGTTATGAAAGATAAGGTAAAAACCCATTCCTGATTAAATCAGATCAAGAGGAAAAACATTTATACTAGAGATGATTAATCTAATAACCAAGGAAGTGATACCAGCTATTTTATTCTTTGCTGTAAGGGTTGTTTTCACCATTTCAATCCAGTTAGCCTAGTCTGCAGTCATAGGAGAGAGGTGCTACTTCTTGAGAGACACCTTCAATCCATCCAAAATTTGACTGACCTCTACTATCGCCTCTCTCTTACGTCTAACTCTTCAGGGTGACAGAGCAAAAAAGCATCCTGTACTAAGGCCTAAGAATGTGTAAGATAAAATTAGACTATTCCATCTAAGGAATCTGTATTATCACACAGAGGACTGAGTCCTAGATGTTCACCTGCACGAGTGACTAGAAAGATCACTTGAGAAGTGGGTGACCCAATGTTTAGCATCTGTAAATAAGTCAGAAATTCTGATTTCTGTCTTAAAGTCACTGGATAAATCTCCTTAGAGATACCCTAGTGTACCAATCATTCTTTTCCTGCTTTGAAGAGCCACTTGGGGAGGGGTTGCTGATTGAGGATAGGATATTTTGAAATCTCAGAAAAAATAATTATTAAAGTACAGGAAAACCATCTCTTCCTTGGATCTATATACAAAGAAACAAACCCATCTTTTCTCTCTCGGGGCATTAAAATATAAAAGATAATAAAAGCACTGTTCTGGAGCAAAACGCTTTATAGATTTCTTTTAAAAAAAAATGCAGACTATGATCTACAACTAGCAAATTGCCCTATTAGTGTAAGTTTAAAGAAAAGGGTTGAAAGGTGCAAATTGGAAGGAAACTTGCTCCCAGGAATCAATAGGTCCAGAAGAGTCTATTATAATAAAATAATGTCCCTGAGAGGGCATCAGGGATATGGATGTTATTGCTAAATTAGGTGGTGCCATCTTTGCAAGAAAACAGAAACTTAATGTTTGCTAATTGAACTATAAATATAATAATTACCTTTGATGTAGAGGAAGGCAAAGTCACTCAGCAATGTGTCTGATTGTATAAATTAAAGCTGTTATCATCAGAGGCCCAACTAGATTAAAGGTTAGCTTCTCAAATTACATTTGGTGAGACCAAATATACACAAGTCTTTGAATCTTTTCAGTACAGAAGAAACAGCTTCTCTCTTCCCTGCTCCCTTACCAAATACTCACATTTTACTGTAGCAGTAACTTCTTCCCAGTAGTGTATATTTCTTTTATCAGCTTCATTTCACATGCAGTTTTTTCCTGCAGAAAATGCAGCTTACAAGCCAGTAAGGGATAGGGGATATTTTACTTTATTGGTTATAACTATAAACAATAACTTTATTGGTTGTGAATTCTTTGCATTTCAGGATATTTTAAAAGCATGTTGCCATGATCTGAAATGGAGGGAGACATATGTAAGAGGTGTTCTTTCAGAATGCTGGTCCCCCTTTACTTCTAATGCTATCAATCTGTTACTAATTTTCTACTGTTTATAAAAAGTAGACTGGCTGTATCTGGATAAACCAGTTGTGAAGGGAATTTGCAAAGAGTCAAACAACAGATTTTGCAGAAGGTTATGATTTTTTTTCTAGTTCAGTGTTATACACAATAGTATGTTTCCTTGTGGTGAGATATTAGTTGAACAGTGAAATCATTAGTTTTATTTTCAAAAGCAAAAAGAACTATGTTCAAAACAAAGAGATTTTATGCCAGAAGAGTAAAAAACAGATCTCTTTGATCAAGAACTATAAAGTGAAAAAATTCTTGGGAAACCAGGACAATTTTCTGATTCTATGCAGAAAAATCCATTTAAGAAACAAAAGAAAAAAACAAACCAAAAAAGAACCCACAACAACAAAAAAACCCCAAAAAAACCAAAACCAAAACGAAACAAAACAACCCAAAATGACCAGAGGATAAAGAAAGAATTGGAGTGGGAGGTGTGCAGCTAGGGGCCAGCATAAACAAGACACTGAATTATAATTTCCTCTCACTAGCAGAAGATAGATTTATGGGCAGGTATACTATTAGAAAGAAAAGGACTTTTCTCCTCTCAGTAGATCCTCAATATGGAAAATCAGGTAAAGAGTCCAAGGAAACAGTTCAGCAATAAAATAGAAATACGCAAATGTAATGTACATTTGCTGGTAATGATGAAAGTCCCAGTGAAACAAGGTGTCCAGCTGAAGGAGTCAGAAAAAATTTGCAAGATATTGTCTTTACTTAAAAAAGCATTAAAAAGTGTTTTTGGAAATGCAAAGTTTAAGATACTCTGAAAAGTTCAAGACCGAGGCACTAGAGCTATGGATAAAACTTGTGGAAAGTTTTAAAGTTATTATGCAAAAGGTCTTTTAGCTGATGGTGTATATTCTTAATTGCAGTATATATAAAAGGTTTTAGGCAATTCAAAAGAAACCTACAGGAGAAGACTACCCATCTAGTTTTCTTAGAAATCCCTTCTATCTTGTAAATGGAGAACAAATACAAGATAAAATTCTGAAAGTGAAAAACAGTAAAAGTACATTCCTCCTAAATTTATCATACTTTGTGGAGAAATTTTGAGTGTATTCTGTGTTAAATCAACTTTGGATGACTTTTATTTCAAAAATTTCAAATTAAAAAACCTTCTGGAAAGCAAGCTGTCTAGAAGGAGAAAAAGGGCAAAATTACTTCCCCATATGACTAAATGCCCATTAAAAATATAAACAAAAAATCAAAACAAAACAAAACAAAAAAAACCACTTCTGTGTGTCATATTTTGCCTAAAAATTTCATATTTTTATGTATATTTATTTAAATTACTTAAAGCCTCGGTGATGTCTGCCAAAAAACCCCAAAATTGTATTTGCTCAAATGTTTTCCTTGTATCAGATAGCATATCAAACCATATGTAAATCATTATTTAATCTGTACATCCAGAATTCCAGAACTAAGCACACATGCAAGCAAACATGCCAGCTGGAAAATCCATAATAGGGAAAACTGAAAGTTGATTACTCAGGTTAAAAAAAAAATATCCTGCAGATTAAAGTACTCTCATGGGAAATTGTATTCAAGACTTCAAGACTATATGTATGTCCTAGCTAGTGGCTACACTAGACTGGAAATTAAAATATTTTTTAGATGAGAGTTTAATTGAAACCTGTACCTAATTCTATAAAGTTTTAGTTTTGGCCAATTAGTTCATTCTGATTAAAACTTAATTAGTACAAAGGAACAAGTTGCAATAATTGTAGTCAGTCAGGTGTTAAACTGAGGAAGAAAGGGGGTGAAAAATAGGAACAAACATGTACTCACTTAGAACAAAATCAGAATGTTGAGAACCAAATTAATCAAGACACTGAAGGACATGAGAAGAAGAAATTATTTAATTGTATGTACATCACTGCTTGGAGCCTGGATAATAAACATAGGGAATGGGAATTGCTCATTTATGAGCATAAATTTGACCTAGTTGATATTACTGAAGCCTGACGTGAAGAGTTAAAAATAAGTTGACATAACCTTTTAAATATGAATGCAGAGGACAAGAGTGAACAGAGAATGACAAACTATCTTATAGAAAAAAAAAACCAAAGTAAAAATAAGTTTTAATTGACTAATACCTAGCAATCAGTGTCTTTCTGCCGTCTAGGTGAAGAAAAGTTGAGTTCTTTACAGGTCACTAGATGATGGAACTGAAGTACTTTCCTTTCATTAATTATAGAGACAGTAAAGAAGGAAGAGAAACCACAAAATATTTTAAAAATTTCAAAAAGCTGGGTGAAGTTTTGTCTGGAATGTAATGGATAATAGTAATAATAAATAATATTACTTGTGGCAGAGAAAAATCACCAAAGTTCAGGAAAACTTCAAAGTACAGAAACATTTAGAAAGGAAAATGGGATGATTCTGATAAATGTCCTTTTGTCAGTTTAAAGTTAACCTAAGGCAAACAATAAAATGGCTAATATGAGATTTAATTAAAATAGAATTAAAGGAAGGTAATATAACTAATATCAAATAAAATTGGTTTATGAAATAGACCTACAGTAATTTGATGCATTTTTGTAAAGTATAAGAGAACACTGATGATTATAATTCTGATCATCTAACATTTAAACTCCTAAGGATTCAATCTGATATCAGAAATCTTTTTTTTTTTCAAGAAATAAGAGCACTATAAAGTCAACAAGTTATCTTCAAAATAAGCTAGCCCTCAAAATTAAATGAAATTGAGACATCCCCTTAAAACAGGTGTTCTTTTGAGCAAAAACCTCATGAGTAGGTTTTCTTAATGTAGAACATTAAAAAAAGACTTTGGAACTTTTCAATTTACAAATGAGCAGCACACACAGATAAATATGTTCATGTACCTGCATTTAAATTTGCATATATCTACCAATATGCCTTATACATTATGGAATATAAAACTGTACCTAGAAAAATAAGGAACTTGAGCTATTATTAGAGAGCAGGGAGAGTCAACTTTTAGAATGGTTGATTCTGAAAAGGATTTCATTACAATGGCTGAAAGACTCTTTTTCAGACTGCACTGACTGCAAAGAGAGCTGAGTCAATTGGCTTTGACTAAACCAACAATTAGGAGTTAACTGAGATGAATCCTACTTTAAATGTCCTTAGAAAGAGTAGAAGTTTCTTAAGAGAAGGCTCATCAGCTTATTCAGCAGATGTATCAAATCCAGATGCTGAATATTGAGCAAACATATTTTCCATCCACCTTAACCAGCCTTCGTAAGTCTCTGTATTTTGCCTCCAGCTGTTGGGAAAAACAGGTGATTAAACCTGGAGAGTTTCATTTTGGTACTTGAAGTAAGATCAGATTAAGTTCTTTAGACTAGGAATTGTGTTTATTCTTTTTCCTTATTTTCATCTGTAGAAGCATTCAGCTGTTCAAAAAAATTTACAGTGCACTGTTATTTGTGCTTCCTTGCTATGAGCCTCCAGGTGAAAACAGTCAAGATTTCCATTAGTTTCTCTTACCCAAAATAAATCACATAATTTAAATGAATGTTGATTTCTTGAATCCCTACTCTTTGTGCATTTCAGAAGCCTTACTATGATGGTTTCAGAGCTCTTCTTGACAATGTATCTGAATGCATACAGCAAGCAGTGCAATGTGACATGAAATATCTGATATTGTGGTGATCACATCTGTTATGTCCATACAGCTTTAGTGAGCTTTAGCTCAGGTAGAGAATGACCACATCAGTACAATTACTTTTTAATCTTCATGGTGCTCATTAGATGAGATTCTGCCTATAATCTCTCATTGTTTCACTATTATACCCTGTAACATATTGTAACATATTAACTGTCTTAAAATTGGTGTGTGGCTAGAGCAGGGAATTAAGGTAACTCTGGAAACCTTAACCGTTCCTTTATTTTAACCCATGGGCTGCAACAGCCTTTGGTACAAAGAGATACAAGCTGTTCTAAGTGGAAGACCTCTCCCACAAAAGAAAAGAACATACACCTTTGCCTTTTAGGCAAATCTTTTATTCTCTACATGGAAAACCTCTATCCTTGCCCACATATCTACATTTAAATATAAAAGTCCTTGAGGTGAGCTTGATCTCAGTGCCAGGCCCAAACCCATCAGAGGCACTTCTCAACCTCTTGACCTTGCTTTTCTCCAGTAGGAAAGACCAACACACCTTTCACACTGGCTCAATTTTCCCTGTCTTTGGACTATGTAACTGACTTGGGGGTCCTTTCATTTTCAGTCCAAACAAAAATTACATCCGCCCTCTGACCCTTAAGAACTGTCTCATCTACTACATTTATATTTTTTTTTTTTTATGACAGGTGGTCAAAAGTATCCTTTGTGAAAACTGTTGCACAAAGAACGTGTTCTGTGAGCAGAAGTTTAAGGAATGGTCAGCTGTGTTAGATTTTCTATCCCATAAATAGGTTTATGATTAGATGAGGGGTAATGCTGAAATGAAGTTTTGTTTTTTATTTCAGGTCTCATGGTATCTGCTTCTCCATTGTGTTCAGATTTATATGGAATATACTATCTCCTTCTTTCAATAGCTAATAAGGAAAAAAAATTAAACTTGTGTCTTTCCTCATTGCATTGGCAGGATTTGCATTATTCCCTTTATCCCTCAGACTTCTACATTTCCTACCAGATTTGATTGAAATTGTCCAGAGGTTTAAATGATATGTGATATGGACCCACCCAGTATCACACAAGACAGCATGGCCCTGAAAGCAGCAGTGCCTTAGGAAAAAAAAAAAAAAGAAACAAAGCATTTATCAGACAGAGCATGAGGAAAATCATTGGGCTAAAAACAAAATTGTAATAATATATATGCAGACTAATGTTCGCAATCCTTTATGCTCTTTTCACTCTTTTAGTGAATGTTCCAAAATTTGTGCATATCAGCAGGAACCATCCACCAACTTAACAGGAGTTTGAAGAAGGCTTCTAACAAAAGGAAGGGAAAGGCTTGGAAACTCAAACTGCAAAATGTAATGATGTTGACTGACTGCACATGCTGAATAAATACCCAGGATAAACATATCATTTACTTATTTTTCATACTGCAGATTTCTTTTCCCCCCTGGACCTAACAAGATGTTAAATCACCATACAGTATTTTCTGATAGTAACTCAAAAATGAGTAACAGCATAATTCAATAGAAAGATAATTAACATGTGGCTCTATTCAGTGATGAAGTGCCACTCCAATTCTCCAAGGCTGAGAGTCACTGCTGTAGATATTCTCTTTCTAGCACAAGTGACTCTTTTCAGTTTTACCTGCAGGAATGTTTTCTTGGAATTACTCAAGGTCTCACTTGCAAAAAACATCTGTTTGCCCCATGTACCAAAAGTATTGCTTCGGGGTCCTAGCACCTGAGAATCATTGATTAGGAGAAAAAAAAAAAAGACAAATAGCCTTGAATAGCCTATATTCTTTTACAGGAGAAAAGAAGGGAAGAAAGTCAGATATTAGGTGGGAGCTTATAGTAGAAAAAAAACCCACATAGCTGGTGAAAAGATTTAAATTTTAATATGAATCAAGCTGAAGATGAATGGAAAGGATGAGTTTTATTATCAGCTTCCAATGGAATGGAAACACCTGATCTGATTATAGTGTTTTAAAAAGTCTTAATGGCATATTAGAAGAAATTATGCATCTATTTCTAAAGCACTGATTTCAGAGTGTATGAATTCTAATATCTTCCTGAATGAGAAATTGCTAGCCTTTGTGAGACAGTTCTGCTCCCTTCATAGAGAAGCACAGCTTCAGCTTCAGTCCATTAGGTCACTCCTGTTTAACACCTTTGTCTTAATGAAGTTCAGATATTATCCTTGAGGGCTGCTGTTCACAGAGTTTTTGTGAGTGTGGTCAGAACTTCCTCTCCAGAGTTAAACATAAACTTCCGTTGGAGCACCTCTGGAGCAAGTTTGGACTCTCTCTATTTCTCCACTTTAGGTGCTCAGATGCCCATTCTGTGGTCAGGGCTGCATTGGCTGTTTAAAGGTTGGTGTCTGCTCCTCTAACTGCAGGTTAAATATTTTTTCAGTTTATGAGAATACTGCCAATATCACATGTATAAGTAATACAGTATCTTGTTGGTAAAGCACTGTGGATGTCTACATAGCAGATACCTGTCTGACTACCTCCCTTGGTAAGCATTAGGAAAATTAGCTTGTTTACTTTTAGTTCTGTGTTTTTCTCTGCTGTCTGCCCAAAGATGTTCAATTCCCTCTAAAAGTGGGAAGTAAACAGGGAAAAGGAGTATTCTACTGACAGAACATTGTCAAATATTAAGACATTTGCATGAAGTTCAAGTACATTACAAAATAAAATTAAACAAAAAATAGAATAGAATCCAGCAAACAAGAAGCTTTTTTTTTTTTTTTTTTGCTACAAGACGTTTAACATTATTACTGCAATAGTTATTTTTAAAAGTTAATTTGCATTTTTACTCCAAATTTCTCTCAGTGTCACAAGCTGTAATTAGTGCTAATCATCCTCTACTCTTGGTAAAAACACTGCACAGAATTCCATTACCTTTCCAGCCAAAAAGGTTTTCTGCTTGCCAGCTTCTTTATACTAATGCTTTAAGCCCTGTAAATGGAATGGAAGCCACATAAATAAAGTGGAAAACTGAAGAGAGCACTTCTGGAAATTAAGGGTGGTTTGAAGCAGTTTTATAGATGTGGGGGTAGGTCTCCATGGGGAGAAACCCTACTTGAAACTTAAAAGACATAAACCACCACAGGTAGAGAATCTGTGTAAACACATTAACACACTGCAGTAACCAAGATAATATGTAATTTTCTAGGATCAAGCCACTGCAGTGGGAAGCTTAAGGGTCAGATTTGGCTCAGAGCCAGTCAGCTACTCTGCAAGGCTTTACCCAGAAAGTCATGGAGCTGTGGTCTTTTGTGCTTTTTTGTTTGTTTGTTTTTCATTAGACTATGCAGTGTAAATATGAAAAACTTACAATATATTTGAGGGTAAAAGTAGTAGAGAGCTGCACTACTTTTCAAAGATGTTTTAACTGCCATTAAGCATCCATTTAGAATGGTATCTTGCCCTTTAACAATTTGTTCTTCCAGGAAAACATAACTTTTTAAATTGTTTTCTGTGTCTGTCTGACAGTTCAGTTTAATACAAATTGCAGCAATTCTTAAGGACATTAAAATGTCTGGTGATCATCACAACTGAGTGCTGTGTCTTAGTTTGAATCCTCCTGTTTATTTTAACTGCCTTTATAGCCTTTTGATTTCTAGGAAATGGCATTTATTTAAAAGTAAGTAAAACAAGTGGAGAACCAAAAGTACACTTCTGCAATGGTTCTTATTTTAAATTTACCTGCAACATTTCTCATGTTTGCATTCCTTTAGGCAATTCCCCAAACAGAGCTGAAAATTTACCTGAATAGAAGCCTCTATATTTTGACCAGCTCTTTTATCTAATTCACTTTACAGATTCCCATATTCTAAAGAGTTTGAAAAATTTCTTAGATAAATAATTTGTATTTTAAATTCTTCCTGAGATCAAATATTAACAGCTGCAGAAGTCTGAAAATCAAAATCTGCGTTGTCACCTCTGTGCCTTTCCATACATTTATAATTTGTAAATTTATAATTGATAAATCCCCACTTTAAACTCTACATACCTAAAAATCATTGCCATCTAGTATTGTTTAGGGATCAATAGAACTGTGGTGGTTTAAGGAGTTATTGTTTGTAATCTGAGCCAAATAACTGCTCATATATTCTTAGCCTGTTCCAAAGAGGAGACGAGTTAACATAACATTCTTAGGAAAAGGAAAAAATTAAATAAAGTTACCTAGAATTTTGAGGGCAATTTTTTAAGTACTTATCAGAAATATCCATGTTATGTTTCATATGGCAACCCAAACTGCTGGTTTGGCATACATATATTGGATTCCTAAATCTGGTAGTATTTACAACCACTTAGAAAAGCAAAGAAAATAAATTAGGCAAATCCTTTTTCCTATTCTAATATATTATCCTCTCTGTGGACCTCATCTGATGCTTTATTTACTTGTCTGATAATATTGAAATCTTAATTTAAAAATTTTAACAGAGCAAGGACTGTTTTTGTGTTTGCTGCTTCATTTGATAATTATGCTTCAAATGATTTGCACGGAAAAGAAATTTCCAAGTAATTCACAATTAATAGGGAATGCAAAAGCAGAAAAGCCACTATTTACCATCCAAAAAGAGAGCTTACCACAGAAACTAAATAGCATTGATGCTGGATCAGAGATTGCATGATGAAGGATTAAAAAAATAAAACTTCACACAAAGCCAGGAATTTACTTATTTGGTAAAGTCTGAAGGAAGATAAAGACTTCCTTGTTTTATGTAACTACAGCATGACTTTGAAGCCTCTGTGGGGCTATGAAAGAGTAAATGCAGTTCTAACATATGTGAAATGAGTTTTTTGTAGTAGAGGTAAGAAAGAGCTAATGTTGTTATGCAAGTCATTTGTGTGGTCTTCCCAGGAATATTGAATTCCACCTTTGCGACTTTTACCAAGGAAAAACCCCACTTGACTCAGAGAGGATCACCAGTGCAATAGAAAGACTGTTCAATTAAGGAGAAAGATATTTTTGAGTAAAGAGAGGAGACTTTTGGAGGAAATACAGAACTTAATGGGCATCACTAAATGTTCTGTGGCTTCACTTACTCTTTCTGGAATTGAAATTTAACATGTCAAATCTATCCTGGGTGTTCAACACCCAGGTAGGTACTTTCAGCTCACAGAAAGACTTAAATCTACATGAGAATTCTCTCATGGAGACTAGCAAGCTGATGATTCTCCAGCTGATGCTACCCAAAAATACCTCTCCTTTAATCTGGATTCTAGCTTCTGTTCTAAAATATAATGCAGCACAGCCAAATGTTATGGAGCAGCTTAAGAAACCATTACAAAAACTTAAACTATTTGCTAGCTGGATAAAGAGATGAACAAATAAACTAGATTTTTTTTTTTCCACAGAAGCTACTTAAATCACATCAGTGCAAAATCAGGAGAGAGTCATTTGGAGACCTTGTGCACCCTCTTTGAATGCAGTATTGCAAATACAGACTAAAGAGAACGTGCTGCATCTGATCTTATTGTGTAAATCTGGAAGCCAGGGCCTTTGTCATAGATTTATATTCTTTGTAGTTGTGTGCAACAGAAAACTCAATGCAAGGAAAAGCTTCAGAAGTACCTCCTGAGGTACAGGGCTCCTTTTCCCCACAGCTGTGACAGTGTAATAGCCATGTAGCTAATTCTTTCATGAACTGCCACAGCACAGACCTCAATGTAACTCTTGCCTGTTTCTTCCTTTGTCTTTTTAAATTAATAACCATCAAATTGTGTCCATTGGTTGTTCCCTCTCTTTGCCATTCTCACAACACCCACACTCACTCAGTCAGCAAGGGGGAGGGAAGACAGAAAGGAGGGATGGGGGTGGGGGGTGGAAGAGATGCCAGAGAAATTAACAGAGACAATTGCAGTTGACATAATGATACCACATGATCCTAGCAATTAAGTCACAGAGCGGCACAACGAGTTCATACTCAGTGCTTGGGGCACTGCTTCTCCCTTCCCCTTCCCGCCTTATGCTGCATGTGGGAAACAAGGGATGACAGAAGGCACTGTTCTCTTTAAGGAGCCTATTCTTAAAATTTTAGCCATCTTGGCTGTCATGCATGGACATGGGAGCTGGATGCAGCCATCCATCCATTTGGGCCATTGGCTGCCAGCAGTTGACTTTGCACAGGAGTGGCACTTGGATTTACCCTGGGGGGCCGGGCGGGGGCTGAGGCCGCACACAGCTGTGCCATCTGTTCCAATAATACCACATTACTCTCGAAACTCAGTAATGAAGGCTCTTGAGTAATCTTTCATCAGAATGACTTCACAGCATTAAAAATGCATTTCAATACATAGCTTGTTTAAATATTTAACCCTCTTTGGCTTTGAGAGATTGATTCAGATCTGTGGTGTTTATATGTGCAAGAAAAGCTGCTTTTCATACGTCGACCTGCATTAATTTATGAAGACATGAGTATGCACAGAGTGATACGTGATAAACGAACTCTCAAACTTTAGAATGTGAGTGGGGACAATTGGTCTCCCGGCTTTGATTTTCCTCAGTGAGAATTTTTCCGGCAGAAGAATTTAACATTGGACTACATAAGATAAACACATGGACTAATATCCAATTATCTTAAATGGGAATTGTATCAGTCTCATTTATCTGTACCCTCTTTTTGTACCATTCTTTGTCTCTTTCCCTGATTTTCAGCCTGTCTGGCATTGTCATTTGAAGCATTATAGTTTTATTAATACTTAAGTTTCTATCTTTTTTTTAAGTTCTTCCCTGATTTTTTTTTTTTTTTGATAGAAATTTCCTTTTAGGTTTCTGACATATTTAACCAGTAGAAATGAACACTGCTCTAAAACTGTCAGGCCTTATTATGACATGGAGGGCCTGACACATGCAGGGCTGTCAGCTCTGCTGTTGATGTGGAATGAGTGGGTGCTGGACACAACCCTTAGGCTTTCCCCACTTGTGAGTAAGTCCAGGGTAAGGACTCCATGGGAGTCATTATGAATGCACAAGTCATGCCTTTGGCTCTTTGGCACACAAGTTCTGGAAAGACAAAGCACCGATATTTGTAAGGAAAACCATAGCAAAGACACTGTGAGAACATGAGCTGTGACATGGATGAGATATTACTCTACAAGTTATGTTCTTATTAAATGGTCATTATGAGGGCTGGTAAAGAGAGAGCTATCAAAATCACAGAAGTGCTTGCTATATAGATACTTAGACTAAACATGAGACACATGACATAATTATATTTAGTAAATCATTGGTGTCAGTACTTGTTCATTCCTCAAAAATTTCATAAATTCTACAAGTGAGAAAATGTTCTGGTTTTGGCTAGGGTAGAGAAAAGTTTCTCCATAGGAGGTGTTATGAGGCTGCATTTTGGACTTGTGCTGGAAACTGATGATAATATATGGATGTTTTTATTATTGCTAAACAGGGATTGCACAGAGCCAGGGCCTTTTCTGCTTCTCTCGTGGCCCAGTGAGGAGGCTTGGGGTCCACAAGGAGTTGGGAGGGGACACATTTTGCAAAACGTGACCCAGTTCCAGAAAGGAAAATAGGAAATATTTTTAGGATGACTTTAAGTCCAAGCTAAACCCTGGAGGATAGTTACAAAGAGTCTGATAAAGCTTAAGGGAGGTGACATGTTTGGTGATTTAGACATATTCCAGTATTAGATGTGTTGTAATCTTGCATAATGAATGCACTGATTTATCTTCTCATTGCTACCCCAAAAATCCTGTCCTCTGTTCCAATCCCCTGATGTATAATTTGGATACTGTCTTCTGGTATACATGCTAGCAAGGTTCATCACAGCCATTGTGAATGACTGAACTTTCCTCTTCTTCATCTAAAACATAAATGGCAAAAATAATCTAAAATATATGAACCATGGGCCAAACAGCTCAACTTGCAGAGCAAAAATGTCAAGCAATAATATATTGTGAAATGTCAAGCAATAATATATTATCTTAAAGTTATTGCATGATTGTTGTTCTGATAAAAGCAGTTGGATTGCTATTTATTAGAGTTTATTCTTTCTGAAATCCAAACAGAGCTGTTCTTTTCTATATATGTTTTGTCTTACATGCTCACAAACAAACACATATATTTTGTACCTATATACACACACCTATTCACACACATCTATTAACACAGAGACACGTGCAGGAGATGCAGAAATATGCATCTCTCCATAAAAATCTAGCTGTAGCATTACCCATCTCCATGAACTGGATACCACAATTGTCCTGTATCAGCAAGTGCCTGTTGACTCCAATAAAACACTGCACAGTGGGACATATAATATATCCCCCAGCTACAAGGGGTTTTTTGTGGGATGCAGGTTACTGCATTACTTGGTGTACAGTAACTATTTTTATTAGATTTTAAGGCAGAGTCTGAAACAAGTGTCTGGTTGATCTAACATGCTTGTGTTTTCTTCAGATTTTTTTTTAAATTTAGCATATGTTAGTTATGTATTTACAAGTATGAAGTGTTAGTAGGTTATTTGCAATGTTTTATGCACTGCATTTTAATTTCACTTTTGCTCATGTGTAATTTTTTTTACTTCTTTTGCTCATCCATTCCCCATGTTATACAAGTGCTAATAATAATAACTCAATTTAACATCAATCCTTGCAGAGCACTTGAGCCCATTCACTCCTCAAGGGCACCTAACCCTTCATGTCACCAACTTGCAGCTTCTTTATCATACTTGGACCACCCTCATAAACCACATCTTCTTCAGACCTTGTCAGGAAGGGCAAGTCCAATATAATGGAAATTAACTGAGAAAAATACAATCTTCAGGTATATCATCTCTTGATATTATAATTTCTATTTTTTTTTCCTGTGGGCACTAAAACAGGTATTCTTGTTTTTCTGTTCAGGCTTTTAGGATCTTAGTTTTGCTGTCATACTTCTATCACAGTCTGAGGTAGAAAAATGTCCTTTCTTTCTGGAGTTAGGGGAATTCTTTGAAAGCATTTCACTTGCCCAAACTTCTGACATGAATCTGATATAACTCATGCTACTTTAGTGATCATAGTGGGTGTTGAGGACTTTTTTGATGCTTTTTTAGATTTTATCTCTATTTTGTCTTGTGAGAGAATATTGTCTGCAGGCAAAGGCTGGACTCTCCATAGGAAGGCGTCATAAAGCAATTAAATTTTGTACCAAGCCTTACACTTTTTTCACTTCATTCAACAATAAATTTTAGGTACTTCATTTATGTAGGCAGTACATTAATTTACTAAGTCTGGAGAAGAAAAAAACTCAGTGGATCTCATGTTATTCCATGGTCCTGGTCTGTTCTTTTTGCTTCTCCTAATTTGTGAGATAACCTTACAGTGCAAAGTTAAAGACAAGGAGGATCGATGCTAGGAACAATTTGGACAGTCTTAATTTTTTCTACAAAGTGGGCTGCCTGGGAAGAAGCACTTGCTCTTGTGACTGTAAACCCTCTCTAGGAAACCCTACATTATTTATCCTCAATCAAAATCTTAATCAGAGGATAATCCTGATTATGTATGCCAATGAGATGCTAGGTTAGGGAAACCATGACTCAAGAAATATTTCACAATTAATACTTCCACCCACAGCTAGTTGGATAATTTCTTAGGATGACAAAGATGTAATACTATGGCAAATTGTGTTCAGCCTGGATGAAAATTGTGTTCAGCCTGGGTGTTGGGGGAAAAAATCTGAGAGAAAGGAGGAATGCCAACATCTGATGGAGGAGACACAGAAAGTCAAAGGCATAACATTTTGTATAATATTGGCCACCCAGAAGGTGGTTGGGAACTGGAACAAGCTCCCCAGGGAAATGGTCACAGCACCAATCCTGTTCAAGATGCGTTTGAACAATGCTCGCAGGCCCAGGTGACTCTAGGGCGTGATATTGTGCAGGGCCGGGAGCTGCACTCATCATCCTTGTGGGTCCCTTCCAACTCAGGATATACTGTGATCGGTGATTTTAAATTATACATGGATCTCCCTGTCTATTATACAACAAGAGGGCTGAGGGATGGAACACCTCTTGTATGAGGGAAGGCTGAGAGTTCTAAGGTTGTTCAGTCTGGAGAAGTCTCCAGGGAGACTGTGTTGTGTCCTTCTAGTACTTTGAGGAGCCTTATAAAAAGGATGGAGAATATTTTTTTATACAGGCAGAAAGTGATAGTACAAGGGAGAATAGTTTCAAATTGAAGGAGGTCAGATCTGGGTAACGCATTAGGAAGAAATTATTTCCTCAGAATGTGGCAAAGGGAGAGCAGGGAACATGTGGATGCTCTATACCAAGAACAGTTCAAGAGCAGGTTGGATAGATCTCTAAACAACCTGTTCTAGTGGGAAGTATCCCAGTCCATGGCAGGATTTTGAAATGACATGGTCTTCAATATCCCTTTCAACAAACCACTGTATGATACTATGAAAGGTCAAAATTTCTCCACAATTTTTCGTTACTAATGTTATGGGTAATTCATTTTATCTGCTGGATGTTGTTCCAACTAGAATCCTTAACCTTTGCATTACTCTTGGGTTTTGGAGCTTTCATAGGGTAGTTTATCTTGGATGATTTCTAGGTTTTGTGTTTTCTTTGTTTTGATTCATTTCTGAAATTAGACACTAGTCACACTAAAACTTAAAAAAAAAGTAGTTATGAATTAATGCCTTAATGCAATTTCTTTTTGAAATGTACAGCCAGAATTATTGATATAATTTAAGTGTCTAAATGTTAGATGAGAAGGTCTCAACAGCAGGTTATGCTAATCTTATATCCAGTGGAGAGAAATCAGTACTCTTCAAGAGTAAAGTGTCTGGAGGCTCCTGCTTCAGAGAAAAACTCAAAGTTATGCAAGTTCTCAATGTAAGAGAGTGACTTGTTAAAAAATCATGCATTGTGTTAATGACAAAATAAAACCCAGGTTCCTTGAATTCCACGTCTGTATCATAGTCATTAGGGCAGGCAGCCTAATGACTACTTAGTAGAATAGAATGCATTACCAAACAGTCTTACACAGACAAATCTGTTGTTCAACTAAATTATTAAGATATGTTCAAGAGTAAGGATCTGGAGCATAAAACTCAAATAAAATTCTTAAACGGCATTTTGCTTGCCTGAATGAACTCAAGGTTCTGCTATATATAGCTAGTTTAATCAGGTGGAAGGTATTGCAGGATGTTAATTGTGTACATTTGGATTTGTCTCATTTGCAAAATTTCTGAAGGTATCAGGTATTTCAGAATATCTAAATACATTATTTGGGTTTCTTGTTTGTCTGTTGCACAGGTCTGTATCCCTATAATGCATAAAACCACACAGGGATGGAAAGGGATCTCTATCACAAAATTCAGTCACCTATTGTCATAGGAACTAAAGTAAATAATGCCATCAAAAAAGTGGTCACAATTATTCTCACAAAAAAAAAAAAAAAAACCAGCAAAACCAGCAAAGAAATTTTTGATTACCTAAGGCATTTGCACTAATTGTTCTTGATAGAAGGCTCTTCCAGAATAAAACTTCTCTGAGGGTTAGCAATTTCTTTAACTGCCAGCAGAAATACCATTGAATAGTCATTTGTATTAAGTGCAGTACCTCCATTTACCAGGACATTAGTAAAACTGAATGTTGCTGTTTATTTCTTTAACAGGGAACAGTTAATACCTTTTCTGCCTTTGTTTTCCTGATCTAAACCAGTCAAGTTAATTTACTAAAATATGTACTCATTTCCCAGATAATTCCTGGAACTTTTAAGTAAATTGATTCAATTTGGTATTTCTGATTCTTGGACAAGTGTAGTCACGTTTTTGGAAAATACTACCAAATGCTATATGAATTATATTAGTGCTCTCTTTACTTTGATTTCACCTGGATAGGCATAATGTGTCAGTTCTTCTTCCCTAAAAGAAGTCTGGTTTAGCTTATATTTGATGCAATCCAATAAAAGGAAAACATAGAGATACCAGTGAAGGAAGAAAGTTTATTGGGAGGATAGCATCGATTTTTAGGACCAGGCAGCAAGATATTCATGAGCTTCAGCAAGAGGGCTTGTGGGTTATCAGAACATGAGTTGAGGGCTAGAGATTTGTGTCTGGACAGAAAGTTCTTCTACTGTCAAAGAAGCCAGTAAAAAGCTCCTGAGGTCCTCGAAATTTTGATGTTCATTACCAGCATGGTTATCTCTTTCTCCTTCAGTTTAAGTGCTTGCAGCCTCATGCAAGCAGAGACAACATCATGTAAGTGGACCCAATATCCTCCTGCCCTATTCTTTTTGGCTGACTTTAAGGACATTAAAAAATTTTGTCAAGGAAGAAAAAGAAAAATTAAGTTAAGTTTTGATTCCTTTATTAGAAACAAATCTAAGAGTGGGAGGATGTAGAGAGGAAAAGGATGGAGCAAGCCCTTTAGAGTTTCCTCATCTCATGCCTTAGACAAGCTTGAGATCATAACAGGCCTCCACTCCTCACTGCTCAGGGATGGAACACCTAACACTAACTGAGATCTACACTTGTTGGATTTTTTCAGGGAATACCTGCGATGTGCAGGTACCTGATAGAATTCCCAGCAGATGCCTACCAAGCCATTTCAGTTTTCAGCCCTGAGCAGGTAATGAGAATTTATCAACTCTTCTCATTCTCACCTGATGTCTCACCAGTGCATCTCCATAAATATAGCTCTTATTTTTTTTTGTGTATTTTTGTTCTGGTTTGAAAGCAAAACCAGTGAGAGATTCTAAGTCAGAAATACAATTTATTGAGAAAAAGGAAAAGAAACAAAATACATCAATAATACAAAAGGAAGGCCACGGACTAAGTCAGAATACAACCTGACACCCCTTTGGCCAGTGTGTTGGTAGCAGTCTAAATTGGAGTGGCTGCAGTCCTCTTGGAGTGGCAGATTTGGTTTCTGTTTGAGCAGTGGTCCTGTAGAAAAGGTGTATTTGTACAGTGGAAACCCTGTGTCTTCTTGGAAACCTGTGGGAAGGTGCCTCTCTGTCTAAAAATCCCAGAATATATCTAGGTGGGAATGCTTAGCTCCTCCCCCCAGCTGGAGCATCTCACAATGGGCTGATGTCATTCTGAGTCACGAGGTGGGTCTTTGATTACCCGTTAAACAGAAATGCTCCTGGAGGGAGTTGTCTCTGAGTCCTGCGGGGAGACATTGATGGGCCCATTTACAGGAGATAAGAAAAACTGCCTAGAGGGCAACAGTTACACAGATGGCAACAGAAAACCTCTTACTTCTCAATCTTGGACAATTTTGAAATAGCAGCTTATTTTATTTCACAGAGTTTGTGTTTATTGGTAGCATTTGTATTTACTTAAAGTATTTGGTTTTGGGTTTGCTTTTTTTTTTAAGTGTTTTTATTTATTTGGTTTACACAGTCAGGATTAATAACAATATATTGTTTATAATTCTGTCTTCACAAGTGACATTGTGGGTAGAGACTTCAGCAGAGTCAATACTTGCATTGACGTCAGAAGCAATAATTGCATTAATGGTGAGACATGGCAATCTCATGGATATTTTGCCTAGGAAAGATAGCACGGGGCTGAGAGCCATTGTTACATAAAAAAGAAAGAAACCTATAATTTAATTGAAAGCAGAAGGGAACAAAAATGATATTGTTTAGAAACTACTTTAAATAATAGCTGCTATGTCACCAGGCTTATCAACCTTTATGTCAGCTCAGGAAAGCTGTGAAGAAAAAAATAAATCTGTGAGTGCTCAGACAAGTATAACATTGGACTTGAGGGGTTACATGAGGTCTTAAGAAGAATCTTAAGCTCCTGTGTTTTTGCAACACGTTCGCCAACTAAGTTTAAGTTCAGAGATGGGGTAGGGAAGCACTAGGAAGGTTGCTAAATAATACAGATTGGATTATAAACTTAAAATAAATAAAATTAAAATAAATACTTTAGATTGGTGTTCTATGCTAAGGAACAATATTAATTCTCAAGTCTGTTGTGTGGCGAATATGGAACTATATATATATTTGTTTTGCTAAATTAAAAATAATTTTACTTAATTTTATTCAGTAAAGTTTTACTTCTTGTGAGAAAGGCAAGTTTTTCAGCCTATTTTGTAGGAAGAAAAATGGCTTTTACACAATGAATTCTCCAAACATTTCAAAAGTCACATTTGATTCTCTTCTTCAGAGCATGGCATAAACGGCCTGGCATATCTAAGAGATTTTCCCACTCTCCTGTATGCTGCACTGATATCTGAGCGAATCTGGAGATTAGGAGAAGCATCTACTTTCAAGTGAGTGAAGAAACTGAGCAGAAGAGAGACAGGTAGGAAGAATTGGAACTATTGCTTGATTATAATTCAAATTTTGTTGGAAATTAAGAAATTATGTCTTTTAGTTTTCATGCTCTTTATTTTTCTTATTTTTTGGCATTAAATAAATTATAATTGAAATTTTAGGATCCTTCTGTTTGTTGAAATAGACACCTACTACAGACTTTGTCTCTATCAACACAACCTTTACATTTTTCTTAGCTGCTGTAGTGGGTGGATAGGTGTTTAGCTGGTGTTGGGGAATTAAAATTCATGTTTGTACTGTTTCTATCTAAGCCAAAAGATTAGGTAAAGTTCACTTCAGATTCACTATGAGCTTGGCCTTGAATTGCATGTTCAAAAAAAAGATGGTTTTTTTTCTGTAGCTTTCAATAAATT
Source organism: Chloebia gouldiae (assembly GCA_003676055.1). Lineage (NCBI taxonomy): Eukaryota > Metazoa > Chordata > Aves > Passeriformes > Passeridae > Chloebia > Chloebia gouldiae. The sequence continues at coordinate 6,828,106 of QUSF01000029.1, forward strand.
TGATGGATTTTATTGTTTAGGACATTAAAAGGACACAGAGAATAATCCCAATACTTCCCATCATCAAAGAAAGAGGAAATAAAGAATGAAGAGGATCCGTTTATGACTGACTGACTTCAACAAAGCAAAAATGAAAGTGTGGTATGCCTTTCTTCTCAGAAACACTGAGACTTGGAGAAGGGTCATAGAATTATCAAGTACTATCTTTTCCCACTATAAATATAACATTACACAATCCTTTGAAAATAAGTTTACTAATCTTTTAGAAGTGTTTAGGTATTATGTCATTCTTTCCTATCCTTGTTTCTCCTGTTTGAAGGCTGATTGTTAAAAACCTCCTTCTAATGTTCAGCTTCAGTACATTATTCACAAAATGTTGTGTGTCTTCCCTGAACCTAGAGTTACTTTTCAGGAGATCAGCATAAAGCTGACTGAGAGATGCCCCGGAACTGTTGCATCGACATAAATCAACAGCAGCACCAACAGTAATTGTGACATGTCATTCTCAGCCCTTGTTATTAGAATTGTGTCTCTGTATCCTCTGAAACCACCCCCAGGCTACTGTGGCTCCACATATTGCTGCTAATTCCATTTTCTAATGATACTGGGACAAATTTAATCACTTCAGAGGCTGAGGATGACAAAACTTTATTTAACCTAGAGGCACAGAGATCTCTGTGTCTCAACCTCTAACTCTCAGAAGCCACAGGTTTTGGTTTTTTTGTTGTTTTTTTTTTTTTTTTTCCCAGCTTTGAGGTATTTATCTGCCTAGATACCTTGCTTTTGTGTGCAAACTACAATTAGCACCCAAGAGTCCCACTCTCCTACTGCCCTCTCATCAGTGATGGTCAGCATTTTATATTTGAGAGGAACTGAGTCTGACATGCAGACAGAAGAACCAGTTGCTCACTATTTATACTTCAGGGGAAAAAAGGGGTGAAAATGCCTTCGATCTTTCTTAAACAATTCATGCCCTGAAGTGGGAGGGTTGAGGTCCCCAGTTGTTTCATCCTTGCTTGAGTCACTAATTCATAGCTACTGGATTTTTCATGATGCTTCACCCTGTGAGATTTCACTCTGACTTCCTAGAACATACATCCTGTCCTGGCAGAGTCAAGTGTTGTCTCTGAGCTCTCAGACAATGACTTTACTGCTGGTGACCAGGCTCTCAGTCGAGTATTGATCCAAATACTCCTCATTCCAATCACACCCAGATGTTTCTCATGCCCCTTCCACTGGGAGCTCTGAGTGTTACTTTGGTCTGGGCATGGCTCAACTTAAATGTTAGATCTTGGAAAATTCACACCTTTTTATCTATCAGACTTAATCTTCATGTATAATTGTTTCTCTGTTTATTTTAGACCGGTTTTCTAAGTAAATGAACATGATAAAATATAATTCTGCATTTATGTCAATGAGGGCATATTTTTTTGTCATATCTCTCTGTGTCAGCACTCCTTCAATGGCTTGTGAACCTGTAACTCAGTTTTGTGCACAACTAATAGGTAAAATATTTACAGCTATTGAGATCCAATATGTTCCATTAAAATAATGCTTAAAAATATCACAAAACAAACACCTTATTAATTCATATGATCATCTGAGGGGTAAAATCATGGCATCTATCCTTAATAGTCCCACCAGAACCCACATGGGAAAGAGGAAATATGAGGCTTTTTCCCAAAATCCAAATAGTTTTCTTGCAACCCAAGCAATAAACCCCAGAAAGAGGAAATACTTCAATGGATGTTTTTACTCTACAAGACTTCATAAAGTTCAGCCATCTGACATAAACCCATGTTATTTATGCTGCCCACGATTCTTCTGTATCGACTGACACAAGATTCAAGACCAGATCTTGGCACGCTTCCCTCAGAGATCAGGAAACAGGAGTGTTTTTGGTGCTCACGTAAATGTGTAAAGGGAGAGGAGAAAGTTATCTGAGCTGTCATCTTTCTTTAGCCTGCTTGGGATCAGACCAATTATAGCAATTTTTTGTCTTTGTATAGCACTTTTCACTCTTAGATTTCACAGCACTTTTCAAGCAAATAGAAGAATCTTTGACAAAACCACATTCCCATCAGCATTGAGCAGTTCACTCAAAAATTAAACACTTCACAAAATTGGGTCAGATTCAATATAACATTGTTCAGAAGAAAAATGGGATAAAAGCTCTCACAATTCAACACACTACATTTTGACATTGCTTGAAAAAAGCTATTTCTTTCTTTTTTTTTGATCTTTCTTCTGAAATTGCTTTCCATTTCTGTGTTTTAGTATTACATAACACACCGCACAATGCCATTCCATAACATCCCATATCATAATACAAATGATGAAATGTCAATTGAAATGTTTCAAATGTGTTGTAACGATATAAACCAGATTTTTTTCTTGATGAGAAATTAACAATTTTGGTTCTCCTCTCAAACCATATACAGCTGAAATTGGCAGTTCTGTCAGCTTTCATTAAGTTGTAATTACATCTTCTGTATAACCAGAGCAAGTGTATTTATTCTTGTTTTACAAATGAGAAATTTGAGTCATGAAGAAGAAAAGAATTAAAGCTCAGAAAATACATGTTGACAGATCTGGAGGTAGAAATTGTGGTTTTGAATTGAGCTGAACATCCAGAAGTTATCTTTGCAGACAAACCTTTTTATTTTTTTGCCCAAATTTCTAGTATTTTTCTTTTAACCCATAGCAATAAAATCAGTATTTATTAATTTATCTATATATTTTTTACTCAATACCTCACTTAATGGATGAAATCCAGAACCTCCAGCAGCCAAAAGTTTGAAATATGGATCTAATATGTCAAAGAATGCAAGTCTGGAACAAAGTGGGCTTGCACAAAAGAAACTAAGAGAACTGTAAGGTTTTCCAGTTGGTGTATGAGCATTTTTAAGTGAAAACCAATTTAATCTGAATATTTCCAGCTATATTCCTAAGTCTTAGTAATTTGTTTCCTGTTGGATTTAAAATCTTATGTCTCTATCTTGTGGTAAGAAATAAGAATATCAATTAAAAAACATACTAGGAGCTGATTTGAGGGTGACCTGGCAACTGCAACACCAAAATTCTGGCATACAGTGGCCTGATATTATAAGCTTATCATATTTTACTAAAACTGCAGAAAATAACCTGGGAGCCTTGGTGGATGACAGGTTGGCCATGAGTCAATGAGGGGCTGCTGTAGCCAAGAGGGCCAATGGGCTGCTGGGGATCTCTTTTATGAGGAGAGACTGCAGGAACTGGGCTTGCTCAGTCTGGAGAAGGGACATTTGACAGGGGACCCCACCCATGCATTTAAACATGTCAAAGGTGAATGCTGATGGGATGGTGCCAGGCTTTTCCATGGTGCTCAGGGCAGGATGAGGAGCAGTGGACATAAAATTAAACATGAGAAGATCAGTCTCAACATGAGGACTTTGTTATGCCGAGGGTGCAGAGCACTGGAACAGCTGCCCAGGGAGGTTATAGTCTCCTTATCTGGAGACATTCCAGCCCCACTGGTATGTGTTTCTGTGTCACTGGCTCTGGGAAACCCTACCTTGGCAGGGAGTTGGATTGGTGATTTCCAGAGATCCTTTCCTGCTGTAACAATTCTGTAGTTCTATGAAAATCCAGGAGAGTAAACCAAGAACAATAAAGAGAGATCCTTACCATTCCAGAAGTGTAGCTGAGAAGACTTCTGCTTAACTCTTGAAGAAATTTTGAGTTCATATGTTAATACGAGGGTTCAGATTTTCAACAGTAAACTGTATTACCATCACTTCTCATAGGCTTCCTTGTTTTGTTATTTCATTACTGCACAAAATCAAGACATTTTTCCTTATTTTTTAAAAGAAAACGTTATATTTTTTCTTTGAAAAATACATGTAAAAAAATGTATTTGAAAACATCTCTTTCAAATTTTTTTCTTAAAAATGCTTTGTAGGTGGATGAAAAGTCACATTTACTTCAACTAAAAGTAAGATTTTAACATTTCACAAAATTTTCAAGCAAAAGCTATACCAGGCTCACTAAATATATTTTCTCTCTTTCATAATTTTTCTGCAAATATGCTAAACAAAAATCCATTACTTTAATTCTTTTTTTAAAATTTCATTCTGTTTTTTCTACTCTTACATGTCCTCTAAAATGTATAAACTGAGGAGGAATAAATCCATCGCTTCTTTAATTTTATATTATATATGACCTATGTTTTGGCAATATGAATCTATGTTTTGGCAGTTTTTGCATACAGTGAAGTTTATATTAATGTTTTATTGTATGTCTATGACATGTAGACCATGTTTATATAGATTCAGTGTAAGGATGTTAATCGTATGTTGCTCTTTGTCCTGCAGATATGTAGCTGCAGTTTATAAAGTGTGGCTTGCTTACACAAGGTGTGGGAAAAGACCTCTGAGAGGTTATGGGGTAGACCCTCAGTATGCACAATTTCTGGTGAATATACTAGACCTTTGTGGATGTAAATCTGGATGTAAATCTGGGGTGTGAGAGGACAGATTTAATTTTGAATTCTGTGTATTTGAGTAAAGGATTTTCCAGCAAATATTTTTTGTTCACCTGCATGTGCTGTGTAAAGAAGGTTGGCAGGGTATTGCTTTACACCTACATTTTCATTGCAAGAAAAAGGAAAAGGGATAATAAAAAGAAAATAGATTTTGTCCTTTAGATGACAATAGGTTTCCTATGTTAGAAAGAAGCATTAAATCCATCCATTTTAAAACCTGTCATTACACATGATGCAGGTGATATTTGCAGTCTAGAGAGTGGTGACCTTTATGGACGAAAGATGGTTTAGCCACAGATCAAACCCATATGTTGGAAGATATTCTTCCATCCTGAGCTCCCTACAGATCATATCCAGACTGTCTAAATTAAATTTCAATGCCAATGCTCTTCTGTACAACAGGTACACAGTCTTGAAAACAGGTGTATCCTTTTAAATATTAAGAAAAGTGGTGTTCATAGGGAAGGCTTCATAGTGTCTGGCTCAGACACTCCCAGGCCTTCAGCACCTTTCTATGCAGTATTCAGAAACCTGGATATTCCTGCTCTCTTTTCCATTAGCCAATGGGAAGAAGTGAATATCTCAGCCAAGAGTTTTAAATTACTTGTATGATGTTGACGTTTGGAGGCAAGAAGGCTCTCACCACAGAAATGACACTACTGAGAGAGTCCTAAATTTAAGTGCATAATAAAAGAGGAGAACAGTATAAATCTGTGTCATTCTCTCAAACACATAGAAAATGGTGTGAACGAGAAAATGAAGCTCCATGTTTTTTTCTTTAAGGTAATTCCTCATAATTGCCTCTTTATTTTATAATCTTTTCTTAGATATATGGTTTTCTTAAAGAGACTTGAGCATAAAACATCACAAACTGAAAGTCAAATGAGCAGGACAAGCTAAGGGTCTTTCAGTTGTTGGAGGAAGAAAATAGTAACACCCATAAAGATATTCATCCACATTTAAATTAATTTCTAAATTTAATAATTTTCTAGACGCATCAAATCAGCTCCATTGACCATAGGTGGGAATAGTCTTCTCTTTGCTAGTGCTAGGTATATATAACTTTGATGACTAAATTTAGGTGAGATGAAACATGCCTTCAAGAAACTCCATGATAATTCTATAAACCATATCCTTTTAAACTCCCTCTCTCCCCTGCTGTTCTTTTCTTCACTTGTCACTCCTCATTTCCATGACAGGTATCTAAACTTAGACAGTAAGGTCTTTGAAGCAGAAATCAGGCATGAATATTTGTCTCAATACTAAATAACCAACTTAATCTACTATTAGGACAGGCAGCTGTAGAGTGCTTAAGACACTATAAAGAAGTTAAATATATATTATTAGATTTTTATCAAAAAAATCTGCAAAAAATCCAGTAGTTAGTAGATTGTACTGAGTTGTTTATTTGTTTTTTTTGTTTTGTTTTTTTTACATTGAGTAGTGTTTCAGTTAGGTTTTTTTTTATTATTTTTCTATAAACCATAGTTTGCAAATATCACAGTATTAAGCAATAAAGGATTCCTGATCCTAACAGCTAAGCAAACCACCTCAGTACAACTGAATGAAGCCAGGAAACATTGGACCATTAGGAAAAATGGATGAGTCAACATAACACAATGAAAGGGAATAAAACCTAAGTGGTTAGCAACATTATAGCTAAATTGTCATTACTGTTGAAATTTTTGGCACAAGAATTATTTTTTCTCCACAATTATTAGATCTGAAGTAATAATTTTAAGACTGATGAGTTTTCAATTACATTAACAATAAATTCTTGGGTTTATAGGAGATGGATATAAAGAAGGTATGACCTTTCTTCAGTGTTCAGGTTTTTTTTAGGTTAACTGAAAGTATTGCTATAGACAAAACTGTGATTTCAACATAGTTAATCACTAGAGCATTTACTTGCAAAATCTGAGAAAATTCAGCAAGAAACATCCAAGAATAATCAAACCTGATATAATTGGACAGTCTTACAAGTGTACGTAGTTCCCCTCTCCACCCTACCCCCATTATTATTATTATTATTATTATTATTATTATTATTATTATTATTATTATTATTATTATTATTATTATTATTATTATTATTATTAATTATATTGTTGTTGTTGTTGTTGTTGTTGTTGTTGTTGTTGTTGTTGTTGTTGTTGTTGTTGTTGTTGTTATTGATTTATCAAATACCTGTAAAGACTTGCTCTTTGTTCAGCTATCATCTGAATATTAATCTAAATATCTGCCTTTTATCTATCAGGCACCTTTATATCAACATCTTATACCCAGAAAATACCTTCAGGACACAGACTCTGTTTAAAGACCAAGTGAAGAAACAGTACATTTCTAAAGAAAAGACTTTGTCACTTTTCTCCCTGAATACTGAACTTTTCAATAATAATGATTGTTATTGCTGTGAAAACAGTGGTTTTTTTTATTCAGGTAAAGAATGTCCTACACAATCCTCCAAATCCATCTCCACATACCATCATCTGGACCAGGCAATGTGTTAAAACACAACAGGCAGCATATTTTAGGATGATTAGCTCAGCAGTAGCCACCATGGTTTTACATGCCAACATTTAGGTGAAAGGAACTAAGCGAAATAGAGTCCTCTCCTGTATTCTCAGTTTGACTTAAGGGGCAAAGAAAACTACTTCATAAACAGGCCCAGATAATGGTATCAGCTCTAGAGATCAGGAAAAATATTTCCCCCAGGGCACAGAAAGTTTGTGACCTTTTGTGAGGTTTGGATTCCAGACGTATGCCATGTAAAGTACATAAATTTTGCTGCTTACAAGAAGAAAGTACATGTTTTTTTCCACCACAAATGTGCTTCTCTTTTGTCTTTCAAGCATCCTCCTGGCATTTCTTGCTTCCAGAGAACACTAACACAGAGTTAGAGAGGTATTTTGGTAAGGTTAAGAAAGCCCATAACAAGCACACAATTTGACCTCTTAGAATCACAAGTCAACAAATTTTACCACGTAATTCTTGCATGAGGCTTTATCCTGGATGTGCTATCGGCAGTCTTTTAGAAAGACACCAGGTCACATTGTCACCAGTATTCCCTGAGGCGTCTCAGTGATTTTCACATATCTGACCCCCGACAATATCAGCTGGGGCTTTGGAAAATTATCAGAGTTCTTTCAAACCTAGATGCTTGCAGTGTGATTATAGGTTCCAAAAAGAGTGACCCAGACAGCAAGCAAGGGGAACAGATCCACCTGTATTTTCTGAAGGTCTCACAATAGAAATATTCTTACAGGGTCTCTTCCTTGAAGAACAAGAGATATAATTTAAAATGTAGCATTGCCAGGAAGGCAAATGGCTAAAAACTAATTGTTTTTCCCATTACATAGAACACCCTTGATTGTACCAGTGTCAGTCTTTCTCAGAAAACATTCTAGACAAGCATTCTTCATTATGTGCAGGAATAATAATAGTAATGATACATTTCTGTCTGTGCAATGACATCTGTCCTGATGAACCAAAATGCTTTCAAATCTTGCTTTCAATGACTGACCTAGACCCTGGATATTTAGATTACAAATTGTGATATTAGCTTGCAAAGAATTGAGAAAACATCCCTAACTTTGCTGAATTTTACCCAAAAACTTGTCAAGTCTTACTTGTTTGTCTCCTTCCATCAAATATTTCCCCTGAGGAGCATGGATACATAAAATCATTTAATATCCAAATCACCTGGGGCTGGAGAATAGACAGTTTGTTCAGTACCACCTTGATTCAGCTTTTAGTTTTAGTACAGTATGACTATTTTCATTACTATTGTCAGTGTTTACTCACAGCTTTGCTACTAAGATATACAATGATCATTGCTATTAATTTGGCAATGAATGTTGCTCTTATTCAATTTAGTGTTTCAATTTTTGCTTCTGCAGTGTGAATGTCAAAATTAAAATTTTAATAAAACTAATGGCAACATGAAATATAATTATAATAATAATGATGTTCTATGGAGGAACATAGTTCATTACAGAACCCTAATACATTCTCTTTCAATCAGAGTTCTACTCAGCTTTGTAAATACTAGATGTTGAGACCAAGTTGGTCATATAGACTCCCTCTATTTGTCATGGAAACATCCCCTCCTAAGAAAACTCTCTGTCAGCTGAAGCATCGTTGAAGTCTTCTTCCTCTACAGATTTGCTAATGAAAGATCCTAAATACATACACCTCAATTCTGCAGAAGACAAGTTACAGCTTGAAATTATTTTCCTGAGTGAGTATGTGCTTTCAAGAGGATTTGAAATGAGTGTCTCATATAATTCTCATTTTTTATCTCATTTTTGGTTTTCTGTTTAGAGGCAAATTAATACAAAAGGTTACATGTTACTTGTGCATCTGAGATGTCTGAATTTATGGCATTGAGACAATGGAATGAAAGGGTTTTAGCTAAAGTCAATAAAGTTACAAAGGAAGAGACTTCTAGATGTGATTGCCATCTGAAATATCCATCTCCTATATCACCTTGGTCATCTTTGTTTGCTATTAAAGTACTGCACCAGCCCACATCTGAGAGTAGAGAGGACCAGAAAATCTAGCACTGTGACAGTTCAAGGAATGAGAACATTTCAGATTTTGTAACATTTAATCTGAGAAGATGTGTGCAAGGCAAGGGCCCCTCTGAAATAGATTTTCTAGGTGCACATTTATAGACAGACAAGGTGAAACTGAACAAAAATTGTTGAGACAGTACTCTGTCTCTCAGGGTGTCTTGATCCACAGAGTTTCATCCCTCTGTGTCGAGATGCAAACCTGTTTTCATTTGATGATGCAGTCTTCTTTCCAAATTAATTGGGTTAATAACTATTCCTAATTTTGTTAAGGAACAGCTATACATCAGATTGGACTTTTGAAGTACAGTGCAAGCTTGAACCTACCCTACCAGGTTGCACCAAGCAACATGAACTAACACATACCAACACTTAATGTCCTGTTTCTCTTATTCCATTGCTTAAATGTAAAGGTTTTTAGGTTTAGAGTAACAATAGAAATCACTTTTTTTCCCAGATAATCAAGAAGTCTGTACTTGAAATGGAGGCTGGCTTTTGCCCTAGGTGTCATTTCAGCCTCAGCCTTTTTACAATGCATTAGAGGAAAATAGGCAGGGAGAAAGACACAAGGTGCAAAATGGGCAAAGGAGAAGGAATACTTACTTTATTCAGTCTTCAGATTTCCAAAATATGAAAGACTTAGTCAACAAATAGAATTGGTTTATACCTATACCAGCTGGGTTTAAGAAAAAAATGGATAAAAGCTCCTGCCACACCTAAAAAATATCATACGTTATAATAAAATACTTTAATTGGATAATCTTTGTTTTTTTGCTAACATTTATGGATTCTAAATTTGGTATTGTTTCAACTTGAGACTTAAGTGTGAAATGTGGAATTTAGGTTAGTTAAATGCAGTGAAGCCTCCAAAACATTCCTGACAGCATTTTGAATGGAATTAACAAGTGCATGTACAAATTACATCTTATTATTCAGCAGATGAATTTTTGCAAGGTTGAATTTTCAGTTATCAAAATTATCCATCTTTCTGCCTAGACTATTTGTGAGGGAGATAGAGAGCTACTATTCTCCAGGGATAAACCTTTCCTAATGAAAGAGACATCACCTCTAAACTCAAGCAACATGAAAATGTCATGATCTCAGGTTATCTTGATGCACAGATGAGTCTGAGATTACAAAAGAGAATATGTTTGGGAAAACCTCTTTTTATGATTATACATAACCACAAGGAATAAACTAATTCTGTCTGAAAGTCACAACTCAATTTGTGAAGAAAATATGAGCTAAAAGAAAGAAAAAACAAATGAGAAACATTCTACATCTTGGTTTGAAGGCATAGTATTTCATCATGTCCTGTAGGAAGGATTCTTCTACTTTGACAATCAATAGACTGCCCTTATAAGGCAGATAGCTTAAAACTAGGTGCTTAAAGTTTTGAGAACTACAGATTAATTTGGGGGCTCCCAGACACAGTGATCCTATGGAAAGTCCTGACAAACTGAAAAGCTATCCTAAACTGTCAGTGAGAAACAATCACCCTTAATTTACACTGAATTTACAACTACACTTAATTTTCTCTTATGTTTGTGTGTTATGAATTATAAAGGAAAAATTGAATAGAGGGATGCTACAGTAATTTTATGCTATTATCTTTAAAGAACATAGCTGCTATGACTAGACAAGCTGAACCATGGATTTTCTAAAAAGAGAGGAGACTTTGGATTATAGTCTAAGAATCTAACAAATAGCTCAAGTTATAGCATTTGGAGATCCACTGAGTTCTGTGAGTGGCAGGTCTCTTGGATTTCTTTGATCATTAGCTTTAATTAGTGAAGTTTAAAATCCAGAAAATGTGAGTTTCACTAAGTTATGAGTAGAATAAGAAGTCCACTTTTAAGTGGACACTAATAGTATGAAGTTACTATAGCTGCAAAAGGATTTTTTCTTCTCATACCCATGCTCTTTGCTCCTGAGAACACTATTTATAATCATAGTCAACAAAACAGAAATACATATAGTTAAAGTCTGCTGAAGAGAGATGTTCCCAAGAAAAAATTTTCTAGAATTATATGACTTCAGAGAACTGGTACCCAAGATATTGATAGAGCTAAAACATTAACTGTAAATATTCTCTAGAAACTGGAAATAATCCAGACCAGGTTTGCTCTGACTCTTCTCATAAACATGCAGTAACATTGAGAACTTAAAGAAAAATAAGGTCCTCAACAAAATCAATTTGTTCAGAAAGATCCAAAACTGCTAAATAAAAAAAAAAAAAAAAAAACAAAATTTAGTAAATATGGTGAGGAGATAGGGATACAGTTTAGGGGAGGGTATTAAGAGAATAAATTCTTGCATTGTTGATGCAGGACTTCTGCACATCATAAACCAACTTGAGAAAACAATCTTAACCTTTCTCTGAAAGAGTATTCAAATGCATACCCATTTTGTCTAGGTTAATATTTTTGCTTATAATTTACATGCTCAAAAAAATTGAGTCATTAAAATTCCTTTTAAAAAGAGATACTTGAGGAAAAGTTTATTATTTAATATGGTGTTCTTAAGTTCTTTTTCTTTCAGTCTCTGTTAAAAAAGCTTAGATTACTTATTTTGATTAGACGTTGCCAGATAGATCATGTTCAGACTTGACTAAACAAAGTCATCAGTCCACAACATTAAACACAGATGGAGGGCAGAGTAACTATGTGTCTGTATTAAACACTTAAATTCAAACTCTGAACTTTATGTTGGTTGAAATAGACAGCTTGGGAAACAATATAGAAACAGATATCCCCTAACATGTTCATCAAAAATGCAGTGCAGGTTCCAGCACACAGTTCATTCCCACATACTAATCTGTTTATACATATGTATGTTCTTAGACATGAGGGTCATGAGGATAGGATACAGTCTCACCAAGCTGCACTTATAAGTCTATTCCTCTGCCGAGATAATGAGTCTACTTACTGGTCAGAAATTAGTCTTTCTTTTCTCCAATAAATGTATATTATTTTTATCTGTATTTAGACAAAATAATACCATTTGAGGAGCTGTAGTGAGTGTAGAAATGTAAGTGTGTGAGAAGACAAAGTATGGAAAGATCCTGTGTGTGGGCATAGGGGAGAGATAGGTAGTTTTGTATATTCAAGGAGGTCTGTGATGAGTTTATGAGTAAAACCTGACGGGCTGAGTTGTTTGTGTATGACAGTTTGCTCGTGCACAAACATCACTTTTTATCTGTGTTAGTCTGTCAGCAAAAGAGAGTGGGAGGGTACACATGTACTCCAGAGAAAAAGGAAGAAGCAGCTCATGTGGCAGAATATACTTGCATATATGTGTGTGCAGAGGCACACACTTTGCCTTAGGCAAGTTCAGCTCTTAGCTGGAAACTTGAGAAATTGAATTTACTGGGATTTGAAAGAGATCTCAGGTGAACTAAATTTGTCTGCTTTCTTTTCCCACTAGTGCAGCCAAAATGGGTTCTCCGTCTAATAAGGTTTGACAAGACCTGGCACTGGAGGCAGGTGCCAAGGAATCCAACTAGTCAAAAGTGTTAGAGACACCATGGGCACTAGAGGACAGAGATGTTGCCATAGGAACAGAACGAAAGATGCTCCATGGTGGCTGGTTAGGAGGTTTGTTTAAGAAGGAACCAAGCAGCAGAAGCCTTGCTATCACCCTATGCTTGAACAACAGTAGATAAATTCCATTCTCTGCCACGAAGTGAGGAATTTAATTCTTCCTCCTCACATGAGCAATGTTGAGATCACTCACATCGCTGCAGACTCCCAAATGGTTTGTGCTGCAAAAGAAGGTGGTTGCGTATTGAATGTTGATGCCTGATCTGCAATGGATTTTTGAGGGCATGGGAGATATTTTTTTAAAGAATTAGAGGATATCATTTTTAGTTACAAAGCTATGAACCTCTCTTTCTCTGTCTTCCTCTCCCTCTCTCTGCTGCAAACTCTTTCCTCATTCTTTAAAAAATATGCAGCATCTTCCAAGGAACCAGAGAAAGAAAAACTTATTATGAAATCAAGGTCTGCTTCATGGGGAATTTATGAAAATATTGTCCCTTCCAGAAGACACATACAGGGGCTTTTTATTGTTACTTTCTTTTGGTTTTTTACATCCTCAAATCTATAAAGATGGAAAGAGTGTGTGAGGAAAGGAAAAGAGAACTTCTCTGGCTCCAATCTAAAATACCATCTGAGCAGCTGCCACACTGTAATTATAATAATTTGCATTTCAGTGATGTCTAGAATCCTCTAATAATACCACAACTCCATGGTGCTAGGTGCAGTACGTCATGCAGCTGGAGACAATGGGTGGCCAGAATTGTTTCAAAATAAGATTTAAAAAAACAACAAAGAAACAGAAAGATAAAAGCCAAATCTGAAAAAAAATCAGTTTTGTATTACATCAGAAAAGGAGGGGTAGGATTAATAAGGAAGTGATTCCAATTATTTATTAAACAGCACTTAAGGATAATGTAGCAACGTTAGGTAAACAACAGCCTCTGGATACAACTCCTCATTCAAGTTGTCTGTTTGTTGGCAGCAAGAGTCTCAGGTTAATGATCATGGTACACAAACATACCCGTCCATATCTCAATCACTCTGTGGATGTGCATGTGTTTCTTTCTACCCATTTAGTTTCTGATAAATGCTGTCACAGAACCAACCAGAGCCAGAGACAAGATTGCTTTTGTTCAAACCAGTGCAAATATTCTTAATTAAATGGTTGCAATTCTGCTTTATGAAGTCCTACTCAGTATATCATGTTGCTGCTCTCATTTAAATAGATATTTGTAATTGGTTATAATACCTAGAAAGTCGTGTGTTCAGTAACAAGGAAATCAAAAGAAAAACATGATGCTGAACTATCATGTTCAGCACTACTTAAAATTAAAACTGAAGGATTGCTTTAGAAAGGGTGTATTCAATCATAAATGAAAAACATTTATATCTTTATACAGTTTATCTGCTATCTGAACTTGTTTAAGAATGTTTTTGGCTTTATAAACTAGTTTTAAGTCCTAAGGACAGATGTGATTTCTAAGCCCTGCTGTTTTTTAAGTCTGCTTTTAAGGCACTTTGCAAACTGGGTCTCTCATGGGCTTCAATTGTCTGACCATTGAATTAATGTTATCTTTTGGATTAATGTTATCCTTAGGGATGACATTTGCAATGGTGTCTAAGGCAGGCAAGTGTCAAAGATCTCTTAAATGTCAAAGAAAGTATATATATTTGTTTTTATAGCCTGAATGATAAACTGTAAATTAAGCTTTATTATTGTAGGCAGCCAAGCTTGCATATGTTGGCCAGATCAAGTAAGTTGCTGCTGTAATGTCAGTACATACAAGAAAGATTACACATAACCATGGGTGGCATGGAGAAGGTGAATAAAAAATGATTCTCATAGTTTTTTACAACTTACATCTTAAATTAAAGTTTAATAATATTTTACACAATAAAGAATTTTTTTTTGTTACATAACATGCATGTCTGTAAATATTAAAATGGTTTTAAAAGAGAAAGAAATTATTAAAGAATCATACTTTTTCAAGGTAACATATAGATATATATATCACCTCTCCAAAAACAAATCCTTTAATGTCATAATTTTGGAGACCAGAATAGTACTGGGGTCAAGTGCCATTCAATGACTGACATGTTTTTTACCAAACATCTACTGTTGACTGTGTTGGAGACAGCTTAACAGGATCGTCTGACTCAGTAATTCTTTATATATATATATTTATTTTTAACCATGTTTATGACTCATTCTGAGATTAAACAGTTACTGCAATTATGTAAGGAAGTGATAGGTGACTGAAGACTCATATTCAGGAGCTTGCAAGTAAACAGAATTTTCAGAAGAGTCAGAATTTCCAGAAGATTGTTTCTTCCACAAGAAATGCAGAAAAAAATCAGTCCTTTTTCTTTAAAAGAGTTCAAGTAAGTTTTTTTTATTTCTTGCAGACACCTAAGAGCAATGCCTTTGCTGACCTAGAATTGAGTAATTTTTGATTCTTGACATTCTCTCCATAAACACGAGACATCTTTCCTAAAGAAAAAACATCTCAGGTTCCTCTCTTATATATCTAAGTGAATTTGTTTAATTAAATACAATGTTGTCAAAATAAATAAAACCTCCCCAGGAACAAAACTTGTAAAGTAGCATTAAAAAGCTACCTCCATACAAGTAATTTCCTATATGAGTTTGGGGAAAAGGGGTGGAAGAAGTGACTAGAATTAGATTTATAATGAGACATTAATTTCACTTTGGTATTGTAGTCACCACCTCATCTCCAAGCTAATGGGGTTGACCCAATATCTGGGTTGCACTATTTGCTGTCAAATAATGAATATGCCTGTATCTATGATAACATGGAAAGGGTTTGATTTCCATTTGTTTGGGATTTATTTTCTGGTTTTGGAAGTCTGATGTATTAAGATTTTATAAGTCCTTTATGTAGTCAGGATTCAATAAATAACAATTCATATCTAAAAACCCCAAACATACAACAAGAACAAAAAACCTACAACTAAAACAAACCTCCAGAAAAACCAACCTAGCAAACAAAAAACACCACACCATAAAACAAAAACAAAATCAAACCCAAAACCAAACCAAAAATCACATCAAACCAAAGTAAAAAACATTAAACCCAAAGCAAAATAAATCAAACAAAAAACCCACTCTGATATACTAAAGTACCAACTTAAACCCAAATCAAATTCCACCTCTTCATACTCCATTCTCAACTTTTTCTTGTTCTTTGTCACCAAAGCTCAATGCAGGATGCATACAAGCTCTGAAATTCAGTGATGGATGCCTCTTAGTCATCTGACTAAAAATTCTGAAAATTAAAGTGATTCATTCACAGAAATAAAACACAGGTAACATTGCTTAGGAGTAACAGCTTGCCAGTAACCTCCAACTCTTAGAATAGAGACTAAGGGAGGAGTCGAGGAATTTTAAATTAGTTCTTGGTCAGAGAGAGAGATAATTGCATAGGTACAGTTATTTATTTATATTTCACATTGAAATATGTGAAATATAAACATTGGTATGAAATAGATTCTCTTTTATACAGTCTGTTGAAGTTAGTGAGAGTAGTGAGGCACTGGCCCATAGGTTTTTCAGAGAAACTGTGGCTGCCCCATTCCTGGAAGTGTGCAAGGCTAGGCTGGATAGGGCTTGGAGCAACCTCAGATAGTGGAAGATGTCTCTGACCATGGCAGAAGATTGAAACAAGATGCTTTTAAGGTCCCTTCAAATCAAATCCATTCTGGAATTCTATGATTCCATTTCTTTCCTAGCAGTAAATAAAGAGTTCATTGAAGTAATATATTTAGTAGTAGTAAATAAAGAGTCCATTTAAGTAATATATATCAAATATATTTTCAAAATACCACTTCCAATTTGTTCTTTTTATCCCCCTTTTTAACTGACCTACAATTTATTATCTGTAAACCAGTATCAATAATCCTGCTTTGCACAGGTAGATGTATCTATGAATATATAGAGACAGCCTATTTTCTGTCTGTGTAGGTAGTTATAATATTTGTCACTATTTCATCTCTCCTGGCTCTCCTACAGCTTCACATACTGCTATATAGAAATCCTCTCAGATGGTATTTCATTGGCATCTTATAGCCTGAAAAAAACAGGGAGTTTGTATTGTTTTTAAGAAGCTGAGGTTTGAAAAAATAAAAGATAACTGATGAAAGATACACAAAGTTTGGGAAGACCTAGAAATGGCATTCTCATTGTTAATCGATATCTTTGTTCTTTTATCCTGCAAATGATTCTTCATTAGATCACGGAATAATAGAGCCTAAAGAGATTTCAAGAGTTTGGATGGGCTGACTCTATGGCCCAGTGCCAAATCAAGTCTGAGTCATTCAGAAATTCTTTCAGAGTGGGAACCCCCACCATTTCTCTATGAAGCTGTACTCTGGCCCCTAACTAGCCTCACCATTGGGAAAGCTTCTTATCTCAAATCTGGTATCTCCCCTGCAGCAATTTAAATGAGCAACTTGTTCTGTCTGTCACAACAGGAAGGGATTATTTCCAAATTCTGTAGGACTTGACAGTGTTATCGCACCCCAAAGATAGATTTTTAAGCTCTCCAATAATTTCTTCCAAAATCTCTACAGATGGTGGATCTATTTCTTGAAGTATGTTGCTGAAAACAAGGTGAAAGATTGAGCTAAACTGAAAACTTTTGTGCTACAAAGAGAAAATCACCTACCTTTCTGATGTTTTCTTGACACATTGCATTCTGGGCAGGTGTGGAAATCAAAAAATTAATATATTCATTTTTTCACATCATTAGTACAAACTTCTAATATATATATATATTTATAGCTTTATTTTTCATATTTCATGTAATTTCTTGCCAAAGTACTAACTACAAATTGGGTACATTTTGCAACAGAAAATTCAGCAACTATTTCACCTTTTAATAATAAATTAATAGTAAAAAAAATTAGATAGAAAAGATGGAAACTTCCTTGACTTTTTCTTTATTTGTTTCTTCTTTTTTTTCCTATGAGCTAGTGTATTTCACTGAAAATATTATTGTAAATCTAAAGCATAAAAGATCTTCTTCATAACAGACACATTTCTTAAAAGCAGTTTTGATTTCATATGTGCAGAATTTTGTCTTTCCATAAATAAATGTATGTTCTAGGTGAAAAAGTTTAGCACTTCCAAAAGTATATTTGAAAATGCTATTAAAATATTTTTTAAAAATTGGGATTTCGGAGAAAAAACTTTACAAACAGTTTCTATAGTTGCTTTTTTTAATTTTTTTTTTTTTTACATTCTATGTGACCTTGCTTATTTCTGGTCTTAAAAGGAGAAAAAAACAAACTAACAAATACAAGGTTTTTTGATGTTCATTTTTATGGGCTTCAACAAAACCCTGGCAGCCAAGTGTGTATTCAAGAAGCTTTTTGCAGTTGTTCAGGGTCACAGCAGATCAATTAATCTGAAATTAAATCCCAGTCATCCATTCACAGCAACACTGTAAAATGCACACAACATTTCTTAGCCTTGTCTGTCAGCCACAACTTCATTGCAGAGCTGGTCAGTTGAGCCCAGGAAGGGTCTCTGAAGAAGGAGCTGCACTCTGGAGACCAATTGTAGAGGTTATTTTGGGAGCTACATTCTGTATTTTCTCTTTGTTTTCAGCATTTTCCACACATAACAGCTGGAAAGCTCCAGAGAAAGTGCACATTGAGGGAAGGCTCCCAGTTGAGTCACTGACAGAGGACAGGAAAGAGAAGAAAATGAAATTTTTCTTCCAAGAAGTCTGACATAGATACTGCTATTGACATGGATTTTGGCTGGAATTCATCCTAGCCAGCCAAGAGAACCCAGCATACC
The DNA here is from genome assembly GCA_003676055.1 of Chloebia gouldiae. Classification (NCBI taxonomy): domain Eukaryota; kingdom Metazoa; phylum Chordata; class Aves; order Passeriformes; family Passeridae; genus Chloebia; species Chloebia gouldiae. The sequence continues at coordinate 6,846,565 of QUSF01000029.1, forward strand.
TCAAAGTTAGAAGTCCAGCCACAGTAGGCACCCTCCGTAATTGATGAAAAGAAATAGATGCCTCTCAAGGTTGGGCTGTCTCATGCAGGGGCTGGGAAGCTTTTATGTCTTTCCAGTGACAGTGTGAAAAAGCTAAAATAACTGTATATATTGCAGATAATTTTTGTTACATCACTGGATTGTAATCGAGGTCTTAATATACCAATTACTCAGACAGCAAAATGTTGATGAACTAAACAAGGTTTCCAGAAGAATCTAGAAGTATATTTAACACAAAAATGCAGAATTTTGAGCTGCAATTTATATTTTAATTTATTTGTTTGTCTTCATGTTGCATTTCTCTCTCAGATATGAAAAATATTTTGCTGTTGCCTGTTAATGAAAGATTGAACAACTTAAACTGTATTTGTATGTCAAACAAAATTAAAAGCTATAGAACTAACACAACCATCTTCTTCAGCCTGCTGGTCTTGAGTTGTCTACTCTAGTACTTTTAAGGAAAAGAATGGAAGTCAAAGAAGATCTCTGCATCCACTCTACCTGCTTTAACACCCAAAACACATGGAACCAAGTTCTTAATTTTCAGTACAGACTTTCAAAATCCAAGTGCTCTCCTCAGGCCTTTGCTGGCCAAACACATGAAATTTTATTTTTTTATTTGTTTTATGCTTATCATCACATAGCCCCAGTACTCTTCAGGCTTTGGAATATTGTTGGTAAATGGTCACAAATTGCTGAAAAAAATTGTCATAAAACTTTCCTTCAGAATTCCAGGGAGTGTAGTTTGAAAAAATCCAACTGAAAAAATCCCAGAGAAAACATTTCCTTTATTTGTCCTTCCCAATATTTTATGCTTTTATAAAATTTGGACAATATTAATTTTTTGCTACTTCCTTCCTTTTATTGCAAGTACTGAAAAAAATGCTCATTAAAAACTATTTTTAAGAGATTTTTGGGTCTGTATAAAAATCTATAATGAAAAAATATTTATTCCCATTGGAAATCTGGTTCTAAATAAGGACAAGCCACTGCCTAATTCTGTGTCTTGAAACTTTCTCAAACTTCTTTGGATGCTGTGTGAGTATATTCTAGTGGAAATTCAACAAGATTTTCTCCTTGACCCTGATGCATTAGGAATTGGTAGATTTACATGCACAAAATCATAGCCTGAGAAGTCACTCCCAACCAGTAAATGAAGAAACAAGAACCAGAAAGCTGGAAAGGGTATTTCTTTTATCTCAAACATCCTCACATGCAGCTGAGTTTTCCAAATACTTGATTTCTTTGTGGAGATCCATGTCTCTGTGCAAATCACACTGTTCCTGTACCATAATGATGTCAAAACCATGCCTCAGTACAGACTGAAAAGAAAAAGGAAAGTGAGGGGAGAGAGACGATCTAAAGGTGGGAGGGGGAGGCTCTATCATTTGGGGAAAAACAACTTTCTGGATAGAAAGCTCTTGCCATTTAAGCTCTGTCCATCAGTAGTTTTCTGCATTAAACTCCAAAGAATCTCTGATTGTCTTTAATTCAATAGAATTTTCATCTAATTCACATCCCCTAGGTTCAATTAACACATCTTGAGAATTCTTATTACACTGCCAACAAAAAATTAATGCAAAAGTTATGCGTTTTACCTTTTATCTCAATTGTGTTGCACGAGTCTGGCAAAGTTGAAAAGCTGCTAATTTAGTAGTCAGCAGAGTCAAATAAAGTTTCTAAACTGTATGTCTATAAAAGAACATCTTTGCAATAAGGCATAGCAAATATGCTTGCAAAACAGTTCAGTCAGCAAACCTGTTTTAGGTTTTGAAATATTTGGCAATGACATTTATTAGAACAAAACTATAATATATCAGTGATATAAAGAGCTGTCTCTTCATCACTCGTGCTTTATTATAGGTACTAATTTTGTGCAAAATCCTTTAGAATCTTTGCAAAACACCTGCTGAACTTAAAGAAATATGGTTACTGCTTGTGTTGAGACAGATGTAGCTTAATCACATAATACTGAATTTGACTTTTCAGTGCCTCACAAAAAATGAACTGAACATACCAGTGCAGGAGATTTAAATCTTGTTCCAATTTGAATATCACGTTTGCTGACTGGAGGGTCTAAGCTACAGCCAGTTTCCCCAGGTGTCCAGCATTACACAGAATACTTTTGTTTAAGCCACTGTATCTTTAGTTTAACTTTAAAAAGGAAAAAAAAAAAAGTAAAAAATTCCCAGAGAGTATACTTTAAAAATGTTGAAATTCTTTATAGATTATTTTTGTTTCTGTTACTTCCTTGCCTGTTTCAGTCAAGCCAGTACTGAGCTTTCCTCTAGCTGTGTTGTTTCCTTTAGGCACTCTTTGTCAGCTTTTGTTTTTTTTTTTTTTCTTTTGGATATTTGAAGGATCCATGTGTAAAAGGAATTTTGCTCTGGAGGTAGGTAATATGAACATCTTGACTTGAGAATGGAATAAGACAGGCTATTTTATTACTGTGTCATCAGCTGTGCATGATTACTTTTATGTATTGACTGATTCTTGGTGGTAGAATGAGGCAATATCTATGAGTTTCAGTTGCCATGTATTTGCCAGGTTGAGATTCAAACTTCTTTAGTCTTTTCACTGTAGTATTTATGGATAAGGGAGATTCTGAGAATATGTGCACATATGCTTTTGAGTGCAACAGTTTTACGTGTTGTAAAATAATGTGTATAAATCCAGCTATACAGTCATATACATGTATTCATAGAATGGTTTGAGTTGGAAGAGACCCTAAAAATCATCTAGTTCTGACCCCCAAGGCTGGCACAGAATATAGCGGAGTGCACAACCCAGCACACAATTTCAAATACAATTTCAAGTACTCATAAACATATTTATAGAATATGTATGTTACATTTTACAGTGCATATATTTTTGTCTCCCTCTATTGAGTCTTATTTACACTGTAATGTTAAATAATAGTCCTTTAATTTTACTTCTTCAGATAAGCTGTGTGCTTAATAAAAAAGCATAAAACAATGAAAGTTCATGAATATTTATATTGATGGTTACATAGAATTACAGTTATAATCTCTAGAACTGGTTCTCACCAGTTCAGAATTAATTATCAAATTCCGTTTTAATTGCATTCTTCTAAATTATAGCAAAAAAAATAATTAGGAAAAATCCCCATAATGAATTATTTCATGAGTACTCTGCTGGGCCTGGTTTCCGAGACTGCTTTCTCTAATCCCATCCTTTTTGTGTTATGATGAGCCAAAGACATGCGACTCAGAGGCTTCTCTTGAAACCAACTTGCTTAAATGTTAATGTCTCTCCCACTTTAAAGATAAAATAAAAATTTTGTGTCTAGTTCTTTCAGCAGACATGTTGAACTGCATATTCCTTAAAATAGCCTCGTTTTTTTTTTTCTCTTTAGCTAGTTTTGATATATGATTATATGCTACATTACATACTAAATATATTTCAGTAGTGTTGGCTGAAAAAAGTATGGGGAAAAAGTAACTTTCTGGATAGAAAGCTCTTGCCATTTAAGCTCTGTCCATCAGTCGTTTTCTGCATTAAACTCCAAAGAATCTCTGATTGTCTTTAATTCAATAGAATTTTCATCTAATTCTTAATGAAACAGAGAGAAAACGTCTCTATAAAATCCCTCTATATAAAAGACAAAACATACAGACCTACAAGATTTTAAGGGTTTTTTAGATGGAGTGGGAATCTGGAGCACAGTTCCTCCCAGGTCCTGGTCACTCCCTCAAGGCCTGTGATAAACCTGGGGATCCTGTGGCTTCAGCACTCCCTTTTCCTTCCCTCTTCCCATCCACACAAAACCACAACGAGAGTCGCTGATTACCCCATCCTCAAACAAGACTTCCCTGCAGCTTAGAGCAATGCCACATACCTAATGAGCTGAATTTCAGCCCTGTGCTTTTTCTCCTCATCTTCCTTCTGTTTAGGGAAGACTTATAGAGTCCTCCTTTAAGTCATCAGCTCCAGCATGCACACATGTAAAAAATAGTAAAAATCAAATGCTTTTTTAGTTCTCTCTGGTTCAGTCATCCAAAGATCCTATGGCCTGTTTCCCAGCTGTGTAATCACAGAAAGTTTGCTACACTCATCATTTCTTGCAGATGAAGGTCCTGACAGCACCTCGAGCTATTACCCTGTTCAGGCCAAGTGTGAAATGGAAGATTCAAGATTCATAGTCCCTGTGTATAGTTGCTGATCTGTATCCAAAAGTCTGGCAAATGATCTGAGCTCAAGTCCATCTTTTTAAGAAAATAACAGAGAAGGAGAAAAAGAAAATCAAATAAAAGCAGGCAAAATTCTGGCTCTTTCAAGTGTCTGTTTACTTTCTAAAGTCAAATCCTACTCAAGAGAAGTCACGTTCCCTCCTGCCTGAATACAGGGAAATTATATCATTTAGGCATTAACAACTGTTTCTGGAGATAAATCTGGAGATTTGTGCTCAGGTTGTTCATGAAACATTTCACTCACTCAGCTGCTCACTAGGCAAACAGTATAACCAGGTGCCTAACTCTAAGCATATGAATAACACTTTGATTTAATAATTCCTCTAGCTTATGGGATATCTGTTCAATCCCTGCATAGAAAAGGATCTAAATTATAAACAGTGGAGGAAGCACTAGTCAGTTTTTTAATTTTAAGATAATTTGAAGGAAGCTGAACATGAGATTATATATTAAAATTCAGGTCTGTACAGAAATACCAAAAAAAAAACCCTACTGCTGAAAGCAGCATATCCTCTGAATTTGTTAGAGAGAAGGAAGAAAGAAAGTAAATTTTAAAAAATAACACTTATTGGTAAATTCCACTGATCAGAAAAAGAACCTGGTCAAAAGCCCCAAACCACCCACCTAAATGTCTCAATTAAATACCATCAGAGATAGCCAAAAGACCTGTTATCCTGGAATTAGTCTGGCAAAAGAGAGTTAAACAGCTTTAATATCTACTTGATACTGCATCCTAATGAGCTGAAAAAAAATAGGCTATGAGATTTTCTTATTCCTACCAAAAAAGCACTGAAATACTTGTTTCAAACTACCCTCTAATGTATTAATTTTCTCTCACTAAAATAATATCTATTTTCTCCTTAACTTCACTCAGGCTACTTATTTTTGTTGGATTTGCTGGTTGTTTTTTACAATGTAAGGTGTAACAGAGAAAGATAAAGATATTTTTTATATTCATGCAGAAGCACTTGTTGCTCATATAGCTTAACATGATTTTTTCTAACTGCCAGAAATCCCCAGGCACTACCACAGAAAAAAAGAACTGCCACAAAATTGGAAAGATGGGAAAAGAAAGTATTAAAGAAAGAGTGAAAGAAAAGTCCAGACTAAAACTATACATGAAGTTGGATTCAGGTAAGTTGTGTCCCAGGAAGAATCAATAAAGGCAATCATGTACAATCAACACTTATGTGGATTTAAGTCACGTGGCTCTAAAGCTTAAAATAGAGATGCATTACAGCAGATGGCAGCTTGTGGAGAAAAAAACATAGGTGCAAGAAATGCTGTCCTTTGAGGACATTTCATAGAGGTGTTATTGGCAGGGAGACTATGATTTTTTTTCCTCTCACCCAGAATTAAGAGAGGTAAGTTTTTGAGAAAATCATAGTCCAAAACAGTTGTAAGGGGTAGTATGAGCAAGGAATTTCAGAGATGTTTAAGTGCATTTATATGTAGTATGCTGAATGAGGAACTACATAAAGAGGGTTGAAGGCCTTCTGTCAAGTAGTTCTCCTTCTTTTCTTTTTTTTCTTTTTTTTTTTTCCACCTTCCTTTCACAGTCAATTTGCTGCAAGTTGGATCTTGAAAAAAACAAGCAGTGTGGCTAACCTGTTAGGGAGCTTTTCAATATTTATGTATTGTAACTCCTGATGAGACTGTCGTTTTCCAAATAAAGTCCTGCATCCTTCCCTGGGGACCTTTTAGAACATTTTTGTAACTTAAAATCTGCATTCATCTTTACATTTTGGTTTCTATTCAGTAATCCTTTTCCTTCCTTCCTTCCTTCCTTCCTTCCTTCCTTCCTTCCTTCCTTCCTCTCTCTCTCTCTCTCTCTCTCTCTCTATCTCCTTTTCTTAATTCTTGATGTTTCATCCCCTCCATGGAGAAATATCTGTTGTTCTCTCTCATTTTTAATTTAAAGAAAATAACCACATAGCTTCATTATTGTGAGGGAAGTGGGTGTGACTAACAGCCACCTCCTCTTGGAGATAACGAGGGAACAATTAAATGGCCCTTTCCTAGGAAGCAGCTGAAACCATGGGAGCCATAACAGGTCACACACAAAATAAATCAGAGATGTGGACTATGTGGGTGGAAAAGTTCATCAGAACACAGCAGTGGTGGGGAAGGAGGAAGGGTGAATTTGTCTGCAGCTGTTCAGGAAGAAAAAGGGGTAGGAATGAAAGGTTGAAAGGGCAGAAGCGCAAATAGAAGTACTAGAAAAGAGGCATCTGAAAGAAAAGGTCTGGAAAGCGGGTAAGAAAATGTGGATAAAAAAAGGAAAGGGAAATAGAGCCAGAAAAAGAGAATGGAACCATGCTCCGGTACAAGAGAGGAACTATCGAAGGTTTTTTCTGTGACTAGAGTTTTTCAGTGTTCTGAAGTCAAGGTAGTACGTACATTTGGGTGAAACCACAGGGAAAAACTAACATCTATGCTCTTTGGAGTTAAGCAAGGTTCATACCCTCTTTGTTGCTTTCCATATCTATCCTTATGAATTTTTTGGGTGAGAAAAATTATAATCTTCATATCTTTTCAGAGGATGGATATATGGGCTTCTAGCTATAGTGCAGTTCAGCATTTTGCAGAGACCTATTCTGGGTGGACAGGATGATCTCTCATCCCTGAGACAAGAGGAAGGGAAACCAAGCATCTGAATTCACATGGCAAAATTCTCATCCCAGGTAGGTCTGCCTCAGCTTGCCTGTTAACAAGGGACATTGAAAGATTTAACACAAAATGATTTTTAAAAATGCAGGGACTTTATGTATTAGAGATGTAAAATTGAAGAGGACTAAGGTCAATTCCTCAGTTTCCTTTGTTGTTCTCTTAATCAAATTGATAAAAATCCTCATGACCTGCTAAACAGGTCTGTCTGGGCTTGTTAGCTGCCATGGTCTGGTTGATACAGATTTTCCTTGCTTTGATGGTTTGGATCTGTTCGGTGTTGGATCTTGTTAGTTTTTCAAGTTTTATCAATAAACCAAATAGAAGTATTGCCTTTTTTGTTCTCCCCATGAAATTTCTGGAGATGAAGAGAAACAGAAACTTTTCATTTTGAGTCTGAAAGTAATTTTACCGTTTCATGTATATTACATTTCATTTTTCTGTCCTTATATCAGATAACTTCTTTTTCCTTATTTGTTATGTTAAATGAGAAATTGCTTTAATTTTGTCGCTGGGAAAGTAACAGTCCCTGTGTTAATTTCTGACAACCAGCTGTATTTGTTTTGGCTGATATGCACTATATTTCTTTGACTACACTGAAATTCAAAATACATTAGAAACTAGGAAGAAGAAAAGAAAAGAAAAAAGAAAAGAAAAAAGATAATCACATAGAACAAAACAAAACAGAAAAAAACTTTCCAGCAATTTATAAATGAGAGTTCTAATATTACATGGCATAAATGACAATATCTGAAAGCTATTTCTAGTCTCTTAAGCCATTTCCCCTCAAAAAGAAAAAGTCAATGTAAAATGTTAAGTAAGCAAAAGTTCCTATTCATCCAACCTTCAACTTTTTTTTTTTCTGTGATGTATTTAATTGAGATTTTTTTTTGCCCCTTAAGTGGAAAAAATATCTCAGTGCTTTCTTTGAGTTTTTTTTTATTTCAGGTTTTTTTTCTTGTTTCTCACTTCCTTCTTATCTGTATTTATATTAGGGATGGAAAGTGAGGGAAAAGTAAATATTAGGAGAGCACTAGTGGATAAAAATGGAAAGTCACTCGTATTCTCATTATTTTGTCTTCTAACAACATCTCTGAGATGTTACTCTCTTCACATCACATAGCTCAAAACCAGAAGCAAGCCCAAAACCATTATTTTAAACACAAAAGACACACAAAAGATGATTTAAAAGAAAATACAGTGTTTCATTTAATTACCACAAATGCCCAAATGCTGGAAAGCTATAGGTTAACAGCTGTATGACTGATAGAAGAGATACACACACCAGCTTAGAACACTGGCTGGGGTTTTACAACCCCTTATAAGAAGTTTTTTCCGCTACAGTCCCTTAAAAAGGGTTATTTCCTTTACATTTAAACAGCTATTTGTTATTAGCTTCCACTGCACAATATGGAATCAATGTTTCTATCTCCTTTGGACCTTTGGACAAGCACTGGAGTTGATACTTTGGACATTCCTCTTTCACAGAAGCCGGAGCAAGGTATGCAAGGAGTCCCTAGGGGAAGGCTTTTGCTTCAAGTGAAGCATTTTGTACTTCTATCCCATTGAAACCAGAAGGAGATGTGTTTCTATTTCACTGCTATTTGAAAAAGACATTAATTCATAGTGCATTCCCCCTCCCAACTCCCCCCTTTATCAGGAGAGTGATAGATTTATTGAGCCAGGTCTCATCTGGTGTAAATTGGCATTGCTGCATTGGTTCCTGTGGGCCTGCCTTGATTTATGCCAGTTCAGGATCTGGTCCATTTTCATGATATTTGAACATCAATCCTTGCATCTCCTTTTCCCATCTGTAGGCTTTTTCTGTCATGCTTCTGAGAAGAAAACGCAAATGAGTTAAGGGGCTGTCACCAGCCCAGGGAAGAATTTGCTATTCTTTGTGACTAGGGTCTCCCCTGTTAATTTCCATGGCAGGTCCCTCTCAAGTTTCTCCAAAACCTGTTACCATGTCCTCCTGAGGATGTCAGCTCCTGTTGCAGACTGAAACATTAACAGGGGAAGTTATTAGCTATTCTCTTTACATACTGCCTTTATATCTGAATTAATAGAAGTATGAATGCTGGTCATCAAAAGAAATAATGAGTTTTAGAAAGTGAAAATGACACTGACAAAAACAAAAGAAATCTGATCTCAGCAGCGGGGTCCACAGAGAAGAGGAACAAAGAGGTAGAAGATAAAAAAGAAAAATTGAGAACCTAAAAGGAAAAGAAAAGAAAGAAAGGGGAAAAGAAAAGGAAGAAAAGCGATGCTTGGAATGAGAAAGAGCATACTAGTTCTTCAGCAGAATTGAAAGCAGTCATGATACAGGCAGAAGGAAGAGAACTTCTCAGATTTTAAAATACATTTCTTCCCTCCCATTTGATTAATAATATAAATACATGTTGTTAAATCTCCTTACTGGATGGTCTGTTTGAAAATGTTCCTTTGTTTATTCCAGGATGGACAGAAGACCACACACTTAGAAGCAAAATGCCACAGAGGCACAATGTCCTATACCCACAAAAAGCCTGAACAGCCTCCTTCCACCCTTCCCCTCACAGCTCAAAACTCCTGCCCACTGGAGTAGTTAAAACCAGTGCTGGATATCAGGTGTGCATTTGCTGTGCCAAAACTGCTTCTGTTTGAGGAAGGAGCACAAGAGCAAGAGAGCAAAAGAAGAATGAAGGGAGAGAAAAGAAAAACCAAAACAAACCAAGCAAGACAAACCAACACAACCAAAACCAGAACCAAAACAGAACAAAAAAAAATCCCAAAAGAAAAACAAACAAACTAAAACAAACAAACAAACAAAAAAAAAACACCAACCTGCCAAGCAATATTTCTACCCCTGTATTTCTTGGGTTATAATTTATGAAGTCTTTTTACACCTTTTCCAAGGAAAAGGGTCTTTTTGATGACTTCTAATACAGACACATCTTTTATTTTTTCCTTAATCCCTTTTCCTCCATTCTGCTGATAAAATAAAAAGCTGAAAGGAGTAAATAATTAATGTGAATATTTTAACTATACCTATCTAACTGCATCTACTTTCAACAGTTTAAGTAATTGATTTCCTCAGCTTGAGGCCATACAGGCTGCTCTTAATGCACTGTATCTCAAGTTTACTTGTTTGACACCTGTCTATCTGCTGTTTAGGAAGTAGAGGTGGTTAGATTAGCAGTGCTGCAATCATAAATGTGTTAAGGTTGGAAAAGGCCTCTACAATCATTGAGTCCAATCACTGCCCAGACTATCACAGTCCATCCAGCACTGCCCTGTTATCACTAAACCGTGTCTCCAAGTTCTATTTCTCCATATTTTTCTAAACACTTCCAGGGATGGTGATTCCACCACATCCATGGACAGCCTGTTCCAATGCCTGACCATGCTTCCAGTGAAGAAAAGTTTTCTAATGTCATTCAAAGGCTGCTTTGCCACAAGTCTTCTTGATAGTCATAGCTATACCACTTACCTTCTCTGGTCTGAGTTTCTTTTTATCACAAATATCATGGTGGCTTGCAACCTTCTAGGGAAGACAAGAAGTATGAAAATAATCTAGAAGTGTAAATGTACAGGGTCTCTTGATTTAAGTTTGCTTCATAGAACCAGCAATAACCATTGCACTTCTGAATAATGGGTGTAGTTTTATATTCCTCTGGTAGACATTATCTATCTCCTTCTTTTCTGCAATATTCAGAGTGGACATCTCTAACTCATATTCATTATGTGACTAATTAATTAACAGAGTCATTTTTGTGAAGACCAAATATGATAATGGAAGATTCTCATGAAGATAGAAAACTATTATTTTTATACTATCTTGAGGTGCCACACTCCCTGTCTTAGTATTTTACACCCTTATGCACTTTGGATTGATGCTGGGAACATTTCAAGCAGTGCAGCATGAAATTTTGGTTCTTCCCTACTGGGGAATGATGGAAATTCCTCCTGGAGGGCTTTCCATGTGTGGCTATCTATATCTCTGTCTCTGTCTATCATACCTTTGACTGCCCTTTAAGTCTTCACCTTAAAAAGTGTCATGCAGTTAATCTGTAAAACAGAGTCTATGAGTTCTTAAATCTTGGGTGGATTTTTTGCCATGGAGAAATAACAATGCATTGCACTATATCTAAATATTTGAAACTTGAAACAAATGTATGGAAATATACCAGTGTGACATTTGAGACATTCAGTACTATGTTTTCCATGGCCATGGTTCCTTCATAATCCTGTTGGGTAATTCAAAGAGGACATTAATGAATCTTGAGGAGGGGTTATCTTGATTTTTTTTCTTTTTAAATTCTTCTTCATAAGCTATGAGATATTTCTTGTTTCTGAACCTATTAATTGATGCAAATTTGTATGATAGCCTTCTGGGAGTCACTTACCTTGTATCACAGATGGTCTCTGGAGAGATATGGATCTCAGCTGCAGTCCTGTGAAGAAAAGCTAAGTGAGCCTCTACTGTAGAAGAACTGTGATCAAGACACTCTATAATACAAAGAGAAAGAATCTCGGGACACCTGATACAAGCTGCATAGAATAATGAAATATGGAAAGGCAAAGTAACTAATGTAAATTATAAAAAATACACTCTTAAGGCTGTTTGATACCTCTCTTTGAAGGTTTCAAATGAAAAGAGATAAAAGCTTGTTGGGAAAGTCTGCTTTTAAGTATGACAGATTTTGAAAAAAAATAGCTATTTTATTATACTCTTCATCAAAAATCTTCTTCAGAATTGTTGTCTGCAGTATATAAAAAAAAATTAAAAATCCATAAACCTGCACTCTTTATCTATGATCAGAAACTGAACAGGTAAAATTAACTGGGGTTTTAGCAACACAAATCATTATACTGATTAAAAAAAAAAAAAAAAAAAAGAGCCCAAAGAAAACTAGTGTCCTTTTAATAAATATTGAACTTCTAAGTAACTTTTCAAAATTTTCGTATTTTAAATAAAATATTTATGACACAGAAAGATTTTTCTTCATTAAATACACCTTAATAAGCATAATAAATATTTTAATAAAGATAAAAAACAGTTTCTATCTGTTTTTTTGTATATTTAAAATCAGAGGAAAAAAATTTGCATAATCACAAATTAATTTAGCAGCCTCTGCCCCATGATAAGGCAATGACTGGGAGCTATTGGGAATTCAGATATTTTGACCCTGTGTGGGACTCTTTCATCTCCAAGATAAATTATGCCCATGAAAAACCTATAATGTCATCTCAGAGCAATATGTACTGCACAAACAAGAAACTTATGTTGATGGCTTCATAGTTCTTCCTTGATTTTGAGAGGGTTATTTTAATTTCATTTCAGTTACTACTGAAGAAGCCTTTCACAGGATGTCTTAGTGAGATGTTTGCTCTTGGTTTGCAAATAAATTTTCTGGTTTTTTCGCATTTGGTTCGAGTTGAGATCATCAAATAAGGGCAGCACTGGCTTCTGACTTGCTTCAAGATATATGATAAGTTATTAATGATGTGTCACTTACTTAATCATACTCAAGGGTGTAAATATTTTTGACATGTCAAGAATGAGGAGGAGCTGTAACTCAGAAGTTGCCTTCTGTCACAATTGTCAAGCAGGACATGAAATCTGGTCCCTCTGGTAAAATTTACTTATCTCCCTATCTAATTTAGGACCAACACTTCAATATGCCATTCTTGTACTACTGTAGAGAAGTATTGTGTTAATGAAGAAGTTAAGGAAAAGGTTTTTCAGTTTCTATACATATCACCTGTGGGTTTGGCCACTGAATTAGTGTGTGCTGTTGTATGCATCAGATCCTTTCCCTCCATCATTTACACTAAAAATCCATTTTTCAGAGAAAAAAAAATCAGCTTTCATATACTCTTCTTGAAACCAATGAGTTACAGATTACACTGACACCAAGACTGTCGGCATGGAAGAGAAGTACAGCCAAGTGCAGTAGTATTACAACTCCACAGGTAATGAAGCAGAAGCCTTTAAAATAAAATTGTTACAAAGGATGATAAATAAAGTCATTGTTCTTCCCCTTAGTAAAAGACCCATGGCGCAAACAGTGGAATTATTAGGCACTTGAGTAAATATATATTTATTTTTTTCCAATCTTGTGTAACTCTTTGGCACAGACTGTAACAGAAAACAAAAGTATACTTTAGCTACAAAGTAATTACATTTATTTCCAAAAAATGTATTTCTTATAAAGCTAAATTGTTGATGAATATTGTTTTAAGTCCTATTAGCAAGACCTAATTTCAATTGCATTTTAAGGCAATTTTAGGCAATGCCAATGGCTTATCCAACTATTAGGTGCTAATACAGTAAAAGGAATACGGAGTCTTCTTTTCCTGGAAAATCATATTTAATGGATGGGAGGACCGCAGGTACAAGACATACTAGAGCTCTTCATTAAAATATTACCAAAATTTCTCTGATAAGGTCAGTTCAATTCAGCAGTTTTTGTATGGTTAATATGGAAAATTTGGTCAACCTGCATGGCAGCTCTAGTATAGAGTGATCTGTGGGAGGGGGGTTGAGAGAAGGGCCACCTGCCCTCCCATGGGAATCAACAGATGGATAATTTCCCGCCTTCCCCTAACGGCCACCCTTCGTTTCTATAACAACCAAGTTCTGTCGATCAGTTTGTCCCCCAGCCCTAAGTTCTAGTATGTTCTAAGTTATATGCATGGATATTGGCTCTCTCCCCCGAAACCGCTCCCTCTCCCCTTCTTTATTGGTTTAAAAAATGTCACCCCACTTTTCCCCCCTCCTCTGCTCGTACCTGGTTGGACCCTCAGATCCTGGCCACTCCTGTCCCTTGTCCCCTTTATATACCTTACCCCGCCCCGTGGTCGGGACACTCGGAGTCTGCTCCCCTCCCGTGTGGTTGGATCCCTCTGCCCCTCGTTGTACCTTTCCTTTCTGGAACCCACGAGAAATAAAGCGCTCCGTGAGACGTCCCGCCTGGCGAAAGCATCATCTGTCTGCAGCTATCCGGCAACCGGGATACCTCTCTTGACGCTGAACCCTTCGCGGTGTCTCTGGCGGGACACTGGTCCCGGGGTAGACCTGCCACAGTGATCTTCTCAGAATCATGGAAAACTTTGGGTTTGAAGGCACCTTAAAGATTATTCAATTGCAGTGCCCCTGTTGTGGGTAGGGTCTCTTTCCACCAAACCAGGTTTCTCCAGGTCCCCTCCAACCTGGCCTCGGACACTTCCAGGGATTTGTCATTCACAGTTTCTTTGGGCAAGCAGTGGCAAGGACTCTACCCTCACAGGAAACAATTCCTAATATATAATCTAAACCATTTAATTTGAATTTGAACCCATTTCCCCTTGTTCTGTTACTCCATGTCCTTGTAAAAAGTCCCTTTCCATTGCCTTTGTATCCCTCTAGGTACTGTAAGGTTCCAGAAGTTCATCCCAGAAGCTTCTCCAGGCTGAACAAAAAAGTGCTCTCAACCTATCTCCATAACAGAGATTTTCCAGCCCACAGATCATCTTGGTGGCCTTCTCTGCACTCATTTCAGCAAGTGCATCTCTCTGGAACACTGTCTAGTAAGGACTGAGGCAAAAAAAGTTATTGAACACCTCAGCAACTTCCACCTACCTAGTCCCAGATAACCTCCAATTTCTTTCCATAAAGGGCCCATATTTTTTCTGGTTTTCCTTTTACTACCAGTGTACCTAGAGGAGCTTTTCTTGCCCTTGACAAAATACTGTTCTAACTTTTACATGTCTTTTAATCTAACTTTGAGTGTAGGTCAAAGAAAAGTCCCAAATCTATGTTTTCCTGAGGCTTTCAGGGCATTAGGTTATGGTTCCACATTTTCTTGTCTATATCTATGTCTCTACTAAATACATAAAAAATAATAGAAGGGGGTCAGGGGACAATTATTATAATTAGTCACCAAGGTCAGAACTAAAAGTGATGGGATGAAACTGCAACAAAGGAGAAATTTTAGTTAATTGTTAAGAAAAACTTTATAACTATTAGGATTGCTAGATCCATGCAACAAATTGCCAAGGGAGGTCACATCACTTTCACTGAGAAGCATTCAAGGACAGACATATAATCAGTCTCACAGTAGTGTCTTAAGGAAAATTAATTCAGTCTTGCTATAAAGCACAAGCACAATATATGCCACTCACTAGGGCCCCTGTTCCAATTCTAATGTTTCAGCACTGAATGTGTGCAAAAAAACCCAATAATTCTCTATTCCTATAGAAAAGAAATTTGAGAGAATACTGCTAATGTATGTATTGACTAATACTTTGCTAATGCTCCTAACATGTCTGAGTGCCAACTATACAGAAGAGATTTTAAAGAATGTTAATAGTGAATCTGCCCAATATTTATTATTTTTATCCAAGCACCTCAAACCTCATTGCAAGCTTTGCAAAGCTCGATTAACCTATCAAACTTCACCACAGGAACATGTTGTGCCCAGGTGGTTATTGTGACAAAAGCAGCTGTGTCATGAGAATTGAGGATTTATTTCTAAATCATAATAAATAGCTTGAAGCAGTGCCAAATTCAGGATTGAGTTGAAAAGGTTTAGTGTATCAGGGAAAATAGGTGCTATTTTAAAGGCAGATGGACAATTAATAGTGCACCCTTGATCCTCTGGGCCATGTCCTGAGAGCTAACTCAGTTGGGCATGAAGCAAAAAACCATATGACTAAACTCCTCATGGTCACTTTTCTACTTAGTTAAATCTTGGGCCAAACAAAGCATTGCTGACAGTGTAATTTCTTTAGCTTTCTGAATAAAGGACAGCCTCTTTCCACAAAGAAAGCCCTAGGAGTTCCTCATATTAATTCCTATATTGAGTCCAAAATCTCTGTTTGAAGTAGGGAAAGAACAGCAAACCCATTTAAAAAACACCCAGAGATGGAAAACCATCATCTTTGGTAAACAGCTCCCATGGTTAACAGTTTTACTGTTTAATTCTGTACTTTATTTTCAGTTTGAATTTCTGTAGCTTTAACAACTAGCCATTGAACACTGCTGCAGCATTGTCCACAATGTTCTTTATGTAGATATTTACAGACTAATCAAATCTCCACATGTGTTTTACCTCTGCTAAGTCAAATCAAATGAAATTCGTATGGGGATGAGTAAGAAAAAATTACCTGGACCCTGATGTGAAAAGACCGTACAAAAGAAACATGGATGAATAGCAGTTACAGCCATGTTTAAAAATTACTAATTCCTTCTGTTGACCTTCTGTTTATATAGTCAGTTTCAATTCTTGTTCTTCCCTGGATTTGTAATGGCATATTTGGTCCCAACTGTTTGCTTACATCCAGCTTATCAAGCAATCTAGAGAGCTCCAAGTCAGTCATGCATTCTGCTCATTATTTACTGCTGCACCCAAATTTATGCCATCTAAAAATCCTCTTGGTATTTTTTTTGTTTGGTTGTTTGTTGTTTTTTTTTTTTGTTGGGGTGGGGGGGTTGGGGTTTTTTTTGGGTTTTTTTGGGTTTTTTTGGGTTTTTTTGGGGGGTTTTTTTGGGTTTTTTTATGGTTTTTTTGGTTTTTTTTATGTTTTTGTGTTTTGGGTTTTTTTTTCTCATATCCTAGTTAAAACTATTTAATCATGATAGGTATGAACCATGACCTCACTGGAATTCCAACAAAAGGCATTTTTAAGGGCTGATTGAACATTTTATTGATATCGATATTTTGGAATTCAGTACTCAGTTGTTTTTTTTTTTTTGACTGTGCAAAATATTTGATATTAATTATTCAAACCAAGAGTATCAACTACCTCTTCCACTTAATCTTAGAAAAGTATTATAACTTATTCTCGCAAAAATGTTCTTATAATTGACCAGCCTTTGTCTGGGACTTTGAAGCTTTTGTCTCAAAACCATCTTTCCAATAATGACTAATACATTAAAAGGGACTTTGTATGGTCATAAAAAAAACCCCACAATTATTAGTATGGTATTTTTTTTGTTTGTGTTTGGTTTTAGTTTTAATTTGCCTTTTTTTTTGTTTGTTTGTTTGTTTTCTGGGGGGATGGAGGAGTTACATGACAAATACCTTTTTTCAACATCCTTCAAATGACCTTAGTTTCCCAGAACAAGTTAAGCGCATGAGAAGCATAAAAAGTGTCAAAGAACTCTTTTATTCTGGCTATTTCACAGCAGCAGTAGCAGCCAAGGAGGGAGTATCCAGGAACCGCAGTTTTGGTAAGCACCAAGGCTAGACCTATAAAGACAAGGTTTGGAAAATATAGACCAATTTATATAGACTATCCTTAGCCCAGGAAAGGGAGAAGTTACTTACTTCCCTTTCATTTTAAAAATTCTTGTCTTCTTGTAGCCTGGAGTAGAGGAGATGGAGAGGGGATCTTAATGCTGCGTGTAAGTGTCTGGAGGGAGTAGGTCAAGAGGATGGATCCAGGTTCTACTCAGTAATGCCAAGCAATGGAATGTCTGAGACTGGCAGACAGGTAGTTCCATGTGAGCTTGAGGAAGAATCTCTTTTATGTGTGGGTGACTGAGCACTGGAACAGATTGCCCACACAGATTGTGGGGTCTCCTTGCCTGTAGATACTCCAAAGACATCCAGCCACAATCCAGAGCAATGTGCTGTAGGGGATCCTACTGCAGCAGGGAGGCTGGAGTAGATGAATTTCAGACTCTCCCAACAATTTTACACTGAAAAAACCCCAAAAGATTGCTGCAGCTCTATGTCTTAAAAATGTAGGTGCAGCAACACTTTGAACAGAACAATTATGCTAAAATTGAGGGACTGGATACTGATCAGCAAAGTGACAATTGAACCCATTGCTGCAGACAAATGCTGTTGTATATGTTCAAAGACAGTGAAGGGAGAGAAGAGGAGGAAAAGAGGGGATATTCATTTTTATCACATTAGGATTGATTTAAAGATTGTTTGGGAGCTACTTTCATTTTCATTTTAATATTATTAGGAGATAGCAGCATGTAACAGGCTTTGACACTGAATGCTATGCTTTGCATCAGTTGCAGAAGATGCCTGGGAAAGCAGGGGGGAGCAGGGACGAATTGATCAGATTCTTTTTTTTTTCATATGGGAGGGAAAAGTTGTGTGACATTTACAAAGTCAACTGTCACCTGAACAACAGGCTGGAAGACAAGTGTCTACATTTCGTGCTTTATGTCTTATTTTAACCCATACATAACCATTTTTCTTAGGTTGCAGTTAAAGGGAACATGCTACTTAAAATGATGAAAATAAGATACTTCTACTTATCTATCCATTAGCTCTCTCTTCTATCATTCTATCTTCTTTCATTCAATACTCTACTGTGTTATTCTCTCCACCTCAAACCTGTTGTCATGATGTTTTCAGTTGAAAACAAGCACTCATACCTGGACTTTCACTAACCTACCAGCCTCTAACAGAACGTTGCCAATGGCTGTTAAGGCATTTTACAAATAACTCTAACAATGGTACTTGAGATTTATGACATGTCTTATTTTGAGGATTTGATTTTTTTTTTTTACAGGAAATCTGAAAAGGAGAGACATGGAATCTACTCACAGGTGTTAAATGATGAAATAACAGTCAAACAGGAACGGCTGTAACCCAAGTCTGGGCTTTGCAACACAGTTTATCAGCATATAGCAAAACTTTTATGTTAGTAGTATGGTTTGACTATGTGCTTTTAAGAACAATGCCTTTAAATTCTTAGTTTTTTTTCCAGTTGCAGATATTTCTTCATCCATTTAATCCTAAATCCCTGAACAACCTGTCCAGTGATAGATCACTAAAGGCTGATCAGAGTTACAGTGCTTGAGGAACAAAAGAGGTGACTAAGGATCATAGAATCATAGGATTGTTTAAGTTGGAAAATACCTCTAAGGTCATTGAGGTAATACAGCACTGCCAAGCTGCCAATAAACCATGTCCCGAAATAATATATCTACACTTAAAAAAAAAAATCCAGAGGTGGTGACTTCACCACTTCCTTGAGCAGTTTGTTTAATATCTTTTTCTTCAGGGAAGAAAAATATTCTCATCTAAAATTTTAATTTACCCTGCCCAACCTTGGGCCTGTTTCCTCTCAGCTTGTCCCTTGTTACCTGGAAGAAGAGACTTACTTTTACCCATCTACAATCTCCTTTCAGGTTTGATCTCTGAGATGGGTCTGTCAAAGTAGAAGATTATGGAAGAGCCTAAACCACTGAAGAATCAATGTGATGCATGTGTCACTGTGCAATACCTCAAGTTCTCCTGTAGGTTTTAATTCCCTGCTGTTAGTGTCTTCTTAATGCAGACCCTGATGATTCACCTGGATATCAGCTTGGGCTTTACTGTTTGAACTGAGTAGTGAAAATGTTGCTTCTTCCTCCATTTGGAGTCTACAGAATAGACAGGGGATGGAGGGGAGAATCTGGAATCTTTGTGTTATCATCATGGCCAATTAAAAACTGAGAGTATTGATGGACCCAAAAAATATGTGGAAATGAGCACAGTATAAGCAGCTGGAATCTTCCGAATGGCATAAATATGCTCTTCTTTCCTGAAATATGGCATCTAGGATAACAGATACACTCATGACCCTCGACCAGAGCTAGTCTGCAGTTTCTTCTTGCTTTAAATGCTGAACAGCTTCTTCAGTGACAACACTGTGCATGGCAAGCAGAATAAGAAATCAGTCAGTTTGCAGATCGATGGTACATTTCCAGTTGCATCCCAGCCTGGGGGAACATGCATGTTTCTGCTAAAGTCAGACACCTTCCCAGAGGGAGCCTTCATGTCTCATTCTCTCATGGAAATCATAGGTCTCATCAGTGCAGTAATTCAGTATGTCTCAAATATTTCAGATTAGACAGGACAGCTATAATCTTTTTCTTTTTCTTCTTCCCCAGAGGAGGGAAATGGCTTTATTTGCTGAGCTTGTCTATGTCTGTTTCTCTACAGGTACTTATGTGAAGAAATTACTGAGCTAGAGTTAAGTTTTGCACTTGGGTTTGAATGTGGTTGGTCTGAAAGCATGGCCGGGATAGAAAACAGCACAATTTGAAGGAACTCACTGGTCAGGCAAGATCAGAATAGAGGGAACTATTGAGTGAGGGAACTACATGAGTAGTGGATAGAAGGCTGACTTCTTATATTAATTATTCCTACATAACCCAGATGACTGGGAATAGTGGAGACCAGAAACAATCTATGGCTTTCAGTTGCTGGCAGGATTTATTTTCTCCTGTGTGGATGACATTGTTAGCAGGTTGAATATTCATAATTGGGTTTATGGTCTCTCCCATTTACCTTGGTTTAAATATGAATAATTAACTCTTACAGTTAACTTCTTTGTATAGGTAGGATTTGCTTGTAAGTATTTTCTGAAGAGGAATGTATGGTTGGAGCCATGACAGTCTAGCCCCTGCAATAGAAGGGATCACAGCCCACTGTTGTTGGCTTCTAAATGAGTATGTTTTCTATTTTCTGACTTTGAAACAAAAGTATTGGTGTCTTATCTACCTACTTATATGACAGACTAAGGTATTTAAATCCTGGTTTTTTTTGGCCCCTATCCTTAGCAGTTTTCAGGTCACTAATGTGTTTTATAATTTCAGGTACTTCGTTTTATAATTTCAGGTTTTCTTTATCAGATGGGATCCCTGGGATCATACTTCTGGTCTGTGCTTCCACTGCAGAGGGCAGACACCTAATTGTAATTCCAGTGGATCAGTCAGGATAATGTGTGTTGCCCTACCAGCTACCACATTCTGCACTAACTTCAAAATCTGCCCTAAGTACCTTGAGTAATTTGTTTTTAATTAAAATACCTGAAGAACATTTCTGTGATGAGTATTAAACTGAGTGAGTAGTAAGAATTATATCCTGAGTTTGAATGAGATCTAGCAATCTAGCACCTGGTTGAGCAACAATGAGCTCTGATTGAAGTTTCACCAGTGCAGAAATAGTTACATCAAGTTTATGCTCTTGTAACCTAAACTGCAGTCTATCCATCTGACTTTATTCTTATAAGAGTCAATCCTCTTTACATTTACAGTTTAGATGACATCCTTCCCTTTGGATGACTTTCATTCTGCACTGAATTATTACCTTTCAATGGAGCAGAATTAGCTCAGGCTCTCTCTGTCAAAGTTCATTACAATTGTGCTACAAACCTCATCTGCAGACACATCCAAGCAAATGTAATCATTTGTTCTCCTAGCACTCTGAATTTAAAACCACGATAAATAATTATGATTGTGCTAAGTAACTAGAGCAAAGGCTGTTCAGGATAAGTTTACAGCTCTAGGTCAAATTTGTTGTAGGTGTAAATTGAGGAATAGAGCAAGACTTACACTAGCTAAAGAGTGTAGCAAATCTTGACAATGAGTCTGGTTCCTAAGAGCAGACACAAAAGCCTCAAGCCAGCTGTTCTGTCTGGTTTATGATGAACCACCACCTTTGATCAGAGAAGAGGGGCTGAGGTGTGCTGAGATGTGATGAGGTTTATTAACTGCAGGTGTAACATTCAAGTGTGTTGGCCCCAGAGGAACTTTACAGCCTGTGGTGACACCAGTGGGATTACAGTAGCAGTACATGTGGCCCAGAACCTTTCAGATCCATCATGTAAATACCAAATTTCATTTCTAGTAATGACACTGCAGGTAGATTGCTAAAATAGGTTGCCCACATGGGAGGACCAGGAGATGTTTTTGGCTTCATGTCTCTGTTTCTTGCCCATGTTTTTCATGCTCTTTCTTCAGGACTATGCACTTTCCATTTGCTGCTTTTCCCTGTAGTACAAATCTCTTCCCTCAATTTTCTCCCTTGAACCTCATTTTCTGCTATTTTAACTTCTACTCTTAGCACTATCTATGCTTCATCAATAAATCTCTCCTACTCATTTATCACTTTTTCTCTATACCAAGAAGCCCTTTTCTAGTGTGACATCCCAGAACAATATGGTCTAGGGAGATGCCTTCCTTCAGTGTGATTGGCACAGCACAGAGAAAAATTTGTGGCCCACAATAGCTACATTGGAGTAAACCACTCCAATGATGATTATAATGATGGAGTGGTATCTTTAGCACACCTGAGAGGTTTAAAGCCACTTATTAGAGAATTTGTGAAGTTGAAAGTGTCACCTGAGTTGTCAGACTTAGGTTCTATCTGCTCTGGAAGGCATTTTTTTTAGAAAAGTCAACAGCTAAACCAACAGATTGCTACAAAGTGCCAAACATGTTTCATCCCTTTTCCAGCTACTACTTTCATTTGGGCCAATAGGGAACACAAAAAGACAGTTACAGATTCAGTAGTCTTTGAATTTAACATGAATAATATATTCAATATTTTAGAAGGGTTTCCTTATTCTTTTAACTGGTACGGCTGTATCATCTCAGTTATAGAGAAGCTTTGTTTTGTACACCTTCTGAAACTCACTTTATATCATTTTGCAAGAAAAAAGGCAGAAAAGAGTTTGCCCTCATATTTACACACTCACTCTGAAAAAAGTCTTACTGATCAACAGGCATGTGTATGTAATTAAATATCTTATCATCAGAGCTCTGGGCTGAAAAAGTTCCACTTTGGCTTGGTTTATAACACCTTTTACTGCTTATAACACCATTTACTATTTAGAAAAAATATGTTATGTATTGTCTTTTCAAATAAAATCTCCAGCTCCAGGAGATTTTCAATGGGTGATGTATACTTAACTGAATTTGGCCAGCATATCACTCTCAACTCTTTATTGTACATACATGAAAACTATTTAGAGATTTTCAGTGAAAAAAGCTAGTATTTATTAAAGACATTTCATTCATTATCTGGCATATTTGTAAATGAATAATGTGTTGCATACAGTGCTGTATTCTATCAAACTGAAATAATAGAGACCCTATGGATTCTTATCCATTTATATATCTTACTCATTTATTTTTAAAAAAAATTACAAAATACTTATATACACAATCTGGAATTCACGAGGAGGAAAGGAAGCATCTGGATATTTTGAGATAAAAGAAAGTTTGCATATACAAAAAAGTATATTAATGTAATATGCAGGATCATTTTAAATGGACAGTGTTTATCTAAAAGAATAAATATAAGCCAGGATCTACATCAAATGCCTTCCACTCCTCTTTAGATGCACTTTTGTCTCCTTTGTTTACCAGAGACTGAATTGTGCTGGAACTGTATGCAACAATCAGAGACATCTAGTGGCTGCCTGATAGACTGCAAACAAACATCATCACATCTCTCTCTTCACAGCCCTCCAGACAGACAAACAGACATAGCTGTCCCGGTGTTTTAATGATCCCTTTTCCCAGTCCCTTCAAATAGGACACTAGGGACTCATATAATTTCCCTACTGATGGAAATGCAGGTGATGCTTCAGAGATACCTTCTTATATAGTTCTCTCCAGCAAAAAATTCTTAGGGGTCCTCTTTCACCGCCGTGGTCTGTGCTTTGCTTAATGTACTCCTGTCTAATCACTTACAGTGCACTTCTGCAAACAAACAATTAAAATGAAAAGGCTACACTGAAACAATGGATGCTTGTGTTGACCCAGAAAAATGAAACAGTGGAGGTATAAACTGTGTAGAAATTATAGGGCTAATTCTACTTCCAGAGTGATAAAAATATATCCGGTTTCCAATTTTGTCTTTGAAATTTCCCTGATATGTTACTGCTCATGAGAAGAGAAAAGAAAAACTGAGATTTTTCCCACTTTTTCTTCCCCTCACTCTTGCCCTGCCCTCTCCTTATCCCCAAAAACTGGCCAACATTTTTGCTCAGGTTTTATTGGGTTCTGAGGGTTTTTGTTGTTGTTGTTTATTTGTCTATATTTGATTCCTTAGGGGCTTTACTAAGGAAATTTTCTTCTTGAAAACTAAAGTCTTCTTAGCCTGACAAGCCAGATGCTGATATAAAACTTTAGACTAAGTATAAGTAACCCTAAATATCATATTTGTCAATTCTAATTTCCACATTCCTCACAGAAAACACATTTGTGGCTGTTTTTTTTTTTTTTCAGTTTCACAGGTGCTTATGTTAAAAAATAACAAATTACTTTAATCAGTTTGTTGTTGAAGAAAAAAAAAACAAAAAATACACACAGAGGAATTGTTTAGAAATTATCTTGCAGGGAATTTTCTTATTTCTTCCTAAAGAATTATTTTTGCAATGGACCTGTAACCAGGAAACAAGTGATGATCACTTTTTGCATGACACATCCCTACATCTATAGAGGAAAAAAACAGACAAAGCTCCAGAGAAAGTGGTGTCTGGAGAGAAGAGAAGCTCCTTTTTTGAGGCAGCTGGCACAGTCACACCATAAGTTTCCATCTAGTTAAATCCCTGACTTCCGTTAAAGCAAACAGACTCCAAAATCACTCAGAACAAACACACTCCAGCCCAAATCTAGTCAAGGCAGCAAGCAAATACACAATAGAAAACACCAGGCAATTAGACTTCTAAAAACAATTTAAACACAGGCACAGCAGATCAGCAAACACTTCCTTCCTCTTATGGAAAACAAACACAGGAGGCACCCACTCTGCTTGGGCTGGCAGCCCTGGACCCCAGATCCCCAGGGGAAGGAGGGTCATGTCTCTCCCAAGACATATTGTTCTCTCTGTGTCTGGTTTCCTGTCTGGGAAAGAAAATATTGATATAATTTTGCTAATTAGAGTTGTCGATATGCTTTTCTTCTTATAGTAGTGTCATGTAATTTTGTTGGGCAGTTAAGGGTAGGAAACTACTTGGCAAAATAAGATGTGGAGAGGGCATGATCAGTCGGTTGACCATGAGACAACAATGTGTTCTTGCATAAAAAGAACGTCAACAGTGTCCTGGGCTAAAGCGGCCTGGGGCTCAGAGGTCTGTCGGACCCCCGGCTGTGCTGCCATAGGTGCCCCGGACAGCGCTGGGCTGTCGGGCTCAGCCTGTCTGGGTCCCTCAGGTTAGCTCCCAGCTGCAGGCAACTTAGCCAGCAGCTCTGGAGTGACTTCAGCTCTGGTAAATTCAGCTCTTAGTGATTTCAGCTCGGTGCTCGCCAGTGCCTTAGGCAGATGCAGGGAGATGGAGAAAGGAGAAGTCTGTATGTGGATCCACAGCAGTGTCCTTTAAGTTCAGCTCCTGTGAAGGGGGCAGTGACAGTTCTGCCGAACGGGGCAGAGATGGGGGTTGGTATAGGGTACAGGGGTGTTGGAAATTGTCCAGTGGCCAGGGTTGAGGAGAATACAACCTATAGCCTCACAGAGAGACAACAAGGGCCTGAATGTGGAAGAGGATCTTCTTTGGTCCAGTCACCGTGACTCGGCATTTCTTATCTTAGTCAAGTGGCCGCCAGGGAGGCCTTGCAGCGCCTCTGACGGCCCCATTGGGCTGCATTAGACAGAGCCAGTGGGCTGAGGAAGGGCATCCTACTCTACTCGACACTGGTGAGACATCTCTAGAGAGCTATGCTCTCCAGGGTATGAGAGATGGGTACATCAGAGTCCAGCAAATCACCATCCAGATGTTCAAGGATCTGGAGAACAACGTGAACTCAGAGGCTGATGGAGATGATGTCTGTTCACCCTGGAGAGAAGACAAATGAGGGATTTGGGGTTTTATTTTGTCTTTGATAAATTCACAGATACTTAAAAAAAATATGAATTTAGGTTATTCCCAGAGATGCCCAATGGAAAAATGAGAGAGAACACAGAGAAGATAAATATTGCTCTCTCAATTTCTCAATTTCAGGGTAGAGTATGCATCTTTAATTTCAGACTTAGCCCAAGAGAGACATCCCTGCTCTCTACAATTGTGTAAAAAGATGTAGTAGACACATGTGAGTCAATCTCTTTTCCTACATAACAAGCAATAGGACAAGAAGACATCTTGTCAAGTTGCACCAAGGAAGATTTAGAATGGGTATTAAAAATCTTCTTCACTGTAAGGGTGCTCAGGCATTGGAACAGGCTGCCCAGGGAAATAGTGGAATCATCATCCCCTAGAAGTGTTCAAAAAATATGTGGATATGGTGCTTAGAGTCCACACTTGGTGGTACATTTGTCACTGCTAGGTAAATGATTGAACTCCATGGTTTTAGAGGTCCCTTACAACCTTAATAATTCTTTTATTCTGATGAAAAAATTGTCATGTGCAATGCTAACAACAAGAGCTTTTGTAATAGATGCAACAGGCTCCAGTTTTAACAGCATGCCATGCACAACAGCACCATTTATTTACAATGGAAGATGCAAAAACAATTGTATGAGCTATCTGAAATATTCCTATAGTCCCATAAGATGCAGGCAGGACAGAGTTCCAATTTACATAATTCATTTGCAGTTTCAAACTTCTACTGAAGTTACTACAAGCCTTTTTCCAAAATCAGCACTTTAGGGTCAGATACTAAAGCTGAGGAATCATAAAATTATAGAATAGTTTGCAAGGACCCTTAAATATAATTCCACGCTAACCCCCTTCCATGCGCCACATCACCTTCCACTAGATCAGGTTGCTCCAAACCCTATCCAAGAATCCATGTGGCTGTTTTCCAGATTTCAGGGGAGTTTCCTACCTGTTTTACAAGCATCTAAACATCTGTGGTGTAACAGAACTAAGTTAAGGGAACATTCATAGAGCTTTTATACCAGAGTTAGACCATACTTGTCTCATCTAAAGCTATTTGGAGGAATAATGTTGCTGATGTGAGTAAACATATAACAGGATTGTACATTTACAGGATTACTTCTATAGATATTTCTTCATTACACTTAGAAAGTCATCCTCAAACCAGAAGGCTCGAGTCATTTCTAAAACAGGAGGAAAAAAAAGCAAAACTCTTAGCTACTGCATTCCTATAAAGGCCTTATAAACCTGAGCTCAGAATTGCGCCTTCTTATACAGTTTCCTGCCATTTGTCTTTGCTTTTCAGCAGCTTCCAGAAGACAAATATGTGAATAAACTAGTGATGCATTTATGTCTCAGTCCAACTGGACAAGGTGTTTCACTTTAGCATCTGGAATTGAAGCAGACTCTGCCTATTTTTTTTTCTTCTTTATTCAATATTACAAAAGCCCATTTTCAACAGGCAAAAATGCACAAGCTAAATTTTGTGCATGAGGTGAAGTACCTGTCTGAATAAGTTTCCTTTATGTGTCCTGGGTGGTCACAGGGTCATATTGCAATGTAGATAGTTCAGTTTCCTAAGAGTGCAAATGAATATCAACAATGAATTTACAAGTTATTCCTTGTTGTTTTATTTTAGCAGATAAATTAATTTCTCCAACAACAAAAAATGTAATAAACTTTTGAAATATGTATTCTGGTATGCTTTATGCAAGAGCAAGCCTTTGATATTTGCCAGCTGTAGAGGAGAAGACTTGTAGAAAGTGTGAGTTGCAGTTATGAAGAAAATTAATTCTTTAAACAAATTCAGATTACTTGTGTGTACTAATTACTTTCAGGTATTAGCCTGATAACACTGGCCTTTTGCCTGCCATTTAATTCACATAATGTGGAAGGTGCTGGAAAAAACAAAGGAAAGGTAACTTAACAGTCTTTGCCTCAAAGAATAGACTATTGGACCTCTAGGGCAACTCAGCTGTTCTCTACAATGAAATAAAAGTATAAGGCAGCTCAAAGAGTGTTTTCACAATGAGAAGTCAAGGGATGAGAAAGGAGAAAAAATCTCACGCTGAATACTGAGGTTTGTCAGAAAATCCTGGCCATATGTCACACTCAAGCTACTGATCAGGACTGTAGGCATCCGCTTCAATCACCTGGTATCTGGTAACCAGGACCCTGCATCAGGGGCAGTCTCATACATCTCTTCTTTGAATTAAATGCATATGGCTCACTTCTTTTAAGGGAAGCAAGAGGTGTCCTACCACACACCTCTTTTCTGATCTCTCACTGGCTATAACATTCTTCACAAGCCCAAAATTTCCATTTCTGTACCTTGACAGAATGCAAATTCTCTGCTCCTCAGGTTGTGCTGGGTGGACTGAAAGGATCACCAAGTGGCAGATTTCACATTCTCTATGTCCTCCCCAAGTGCCTGTGGGCGGCTGCTGGACACTATACAGGGGACTAGCCACAGTGGATAGGGTTGCACAGGTATTTTGCAATTTGAACAAGAAACTGAGACAATTCTGGGGGAGATACCA
The DNA here is from genome assembly GCA_003676055.1 of Chloebia gouldiae. Taxonomy (NCBI): domain Eukaryota; kingdom Metazoa; phylum Chordata; class Aves; order Passeriformes; family Passeridae; genus Chloebia; species Chloebia gouldiae. Next base: position 6,874,604 of record QUSF01000029.1, read on the forward strand.
GAGCCAGAAACCACTTCATGGATTTATGCAAGGTGACCACCCCGCGAGAGGGCAGCACTACAGCCATATCCTGTGCAGCAGACAGCGATGCAGAACGTGAGTCATTTATTTCAAACATCGCTTCGGGAGGATGAAAAATCTGTCTGCCTAATGTTTTGAATCTGCCTCTTTGTAGCAGAGAAGAGCACACAGGGTGAACCTTCTGGTCAGAGAAGAAGGCTCAGTGATTTCATGCAATTGAAGACCATCTTTCAGCACTGGATAACAGCACCAAAACTTCCCCATCCCATCTGCACAAGCTTATTTTTTTTTAAGAAGCTTCTTGGCTTTAATGTTTGACCAGCAACTGCAGGCCCAGGAGCTGACGGTAATATCAGAATTTCCAACTATTTTTGGATGTCAGGGACAAAAACCAATGCTAGAATCCCCACCTATTTCTTCATCCTGTTCTAGGGTCCAATCCAGCAGGTAAACCAATAACAGGAGTTTCATAAATTTCAGTAGGGAGTATTTAAGCTCCACATGTTGCAAGAATATTAATTAGAGCCATCAACCAATGAAGCAAATGGGGTTCTTCTAGTACTACACTGAAAAGCTACTTGCAAAGAAAATTTATTTGACTATTTGACTATTTAGTCAAATTTAATTTGACTAAAAATATTCACTTTGATCTGACTTTCCTGGTTTTCCTTTCTGGGAAAGGAAAGACAAATAAAAATTATACTTTGAAAAAATAGAGGCTTTTTTTTTTAATTTATTGAAATTTAAACTCGAAAATAATATACAATAAATTAACTTACTTGCTTTCCTATTCCAAATATTTTTTCCCTTTGAAAACTATGTATTATTTGTATTTTAGGTTTAGATTAAATTAAAATGGAATTTTATTATGTGACAAAAATACAAAGGCACAAACAAAAAGGTTTTTATGTAGCTTGGTTTAGAAAGGTATGCTTAAGTCAGGAATTTAGAGGAAAATTTTAAATAAAATCCCCTGATAATCACTGCTGGTTTTGATTACCCTTAGCAGTGAGACAGATGTGTAGATTTATTATTTATTTTATGTAATTTTATAATGAACTGTGGTTTTTGTCTTTACTATACAGTGGAGTTTCTGCTTAAAGTTTCACTTTTTTTTTTTCCCTACCTTATGTGTATGAGGGTCTGCAGTAGCAGAGATTTCCTTCGTTTGTTTGCAGGTTTTACTGCAGATAATTTAATATTCCCAATGGTGGATCAGAAAACTTCAATGTGGTACATTATGTACAAAGTCAAAATATGGCCCTTGAAATGTGAGGCAGGAGAAAGGAAAGAAGAAAAGAAGAAGGGAAAAAAAGAAAGAGAGAAAGAGAGAGAGAGGAAGGGAGGGAGGGAGGGAGAAAGGAAGTAAGGAAGGAAGGAAGGCAGGCAGGAAGGAAGGAAGGAAGGAAGGAAGGAAGGAAGGAAGGAAGGAAGGGAAGGAGGGAGGGAGAGAGGTAGAGAGAGAGAGGGAGGGAGGGAGGGAGGGAGGGAAAACCAAGACAAAAACGACAACATATAACTAATTGGTCAATGTAGACTGCAGTCTCTTTTGGATCTCATAGCAATTAATTCCCAGCATGAAAATTATAGTGTGAATAAGTTCTAGGAGAAATTATGCACAGCCTGATAAAAGTGAATCAAAATGCTTATTGTGTTTAAAATCTTTTGTTGTATTTCACGGACTACATTCCTGCAAAGAATAGAATGGTAGCACTAATGGGAGAATTCCTATCTTCAGTTAGATGTATCTGTTAGAACATAAATTAACCCTGAAGCATGGTATGCAACTCAAATTTGGTGTTTGGCAAATGGAATTGCACAGGCAAAGAATTACATAAATTTTAATCTCAGAGAGTGCAAACAGTTCAGGCAATACTATCATAGAGAGCTCTAAGATTTATTTATACCAATGTATATCTCGTTCAACTTGCCTTCCTTTGGAGAAGACTGTAGTTAACTCTTCATGCCAAATTCTTGGGCTTGTTCTTACCCTTATTTCTGGTTTTGTATTTAAAATGGATTTTGAGAAGCTAAGTTTAGAAAACAGAAGAATGTCTTACAATGTTGTGCTGATGTTTTTTATTTCTTACAAAAGAAGAAAGATGGCATAAATATAGGGGAAAAAAATTCATTGTTCTCTTCTTTCATTGTTCTCTTTCCTTTCTCTTCTTTTTCTTTATCAGCCCAAACCATTGTAAGCCCTTTGCTTCCAGGGGCCAGAAGGGTTAAATTCCTTCCACTTCACCCGATCTCTCTTGAAGCTGAAGTTACACTCATCAAGGATCTAGCATGGGGAGGGACGGATTTCTTCAGACAGCCTGAGGGTTCCAACAGCAGCCTTCGCTTTCAATCAATGTCGAGAGGCACGAGTGGAAATTCATTCAGCGAGCAGTCGGAGGTCTTCGCCTGTCCATACAGCCGCCTGGCACACAATCCCAAGCACAAACTGGTGGCGTCTCAGCTGGAGATCTGACATTTTGCCGAACCACTGTTTGCTTGAGAACTGATAATTAAACACTCTTTCTCCTTTAAAGAAAAAAAAAATAAAAAGGTAGATAAAAAAATATTAAGTCAACTCTGGTGGTAACCTTGAAGGCTTCCTTTTGTCAAGGTCTCGATATATGACAAAATATATTTTGTTCAGAATTGGTCCTGGCGGTACAATTGCCTTTTCTGTTACCTGAGTGTATTATTCTGGCTGTTTTCATTTGACTTGCCTCTAGGATGCTGTGCTGCTCTGGCAGAGAGATCTGTGCACTGGCAGAGGTCATGAACTCACACTTGCAAGCTGATCTTTGCTCCGTGTATTTCTAAATATTTTGGTGTGTATGTAACATGACAGAATGTGACTTTGCTCTGAAAAGCCAGATAGAGGAAGAAACACCTCACATCCCCTTCTTCCTCCATGTCTTCCCCCCCCCCCAATCCTGCCAAGTTTTATTATGCTCAGAAGGCAATTATGTGAGTCATAATATTTAACCAATATTGGGGGAAGGGAGGGGTTTTAATTAATTTCTTTACACATTAACAAAGCCCAGGTCGTGACACAGTGAAAGTCTATACAGTCTTCTGCAGACAGATGGGTGCTTACCCTCTCTGTCCTCTGATTGTCCTGGATGAGGTGGAGATGTATTAACACAGCTTATTAGCTGTTCTGCAGTGCTGCTTAAAGTCTAATGCCACTGTAAGACAAGCCAAGCAATACATAGTTTGAAGCTAGCTTGGTCAACTCATAATGAAATGCATTGTTTTGGGTTTGTTTTTTTTTCAATTCTAGCCACAGGTAAAAAAACCTGAAAACTGTAAGCATATCTGGAGATGTCTCTTAAAGCCTCAGAAAAACAACCCTGGCATTCTGTATGATCAGATGTCACCTGGTTCCAATTAGCTAAGATCAGAGGCAGCTTGAAGCCTGGTTCTGGTGCAGGAAAGTAATCAATCCTAGACATGAAAAGGGCAGAGGCAACTGATATATTCCATAGTTTCACATCAGAAAAGGAATGTGGTCAGAGAAGAGGGCTGGAGAAGGGATTCTGCCCTCTGAAAACACTTCTCATTTGGCCCATCTTTGATATCACTACCTGAAGGTAGTCTTGGTCCACTGATTCCAGTCTTGTTTCTAGAATGTTTTATTCCCTCTCTTTCCTTCTCTTTCTTTTTCTTTTTTTTCTCTCTTTTTCTTTATTTCTCTCTCTTTCGTTTTCATTCTTTCTTTCTCTCTTTCTTCTCTCTCCTTTTTTTTTGCTTGTTAATTTTTGTTTTTTCCACTTTTTTTTTTTATTTTGTTTTGAAACTTGTGCAAAAAGAAAATTAAAGATTATCTATTTCTAAGAAGGTCACCTCATAATGAACAGACCTTTTACCTGTACTCTAAGTTTCTTAGAGGTGCCAGCTGAGAGCTAGCTCAGTTTTCATTTCTCATGTTAGGAAATTTCTACACAGTGGATATTCAGCTGAGTCTGAGTCTGTAAGAAGGATTGACACAGATTGTGTATCAGGATATAAACAGGATCTAAAAAGGCTCAGAATTCCTTGTGACTAAGCAGAGAAGCTGGCCTAAATGTTTTAACAGAGAAGAGTATTAAGGTATATTCTCTATTTTTCTCTTCTATTTAAGAATGTATTTGTAGGCAAAATGAGCATTGAGGCATTACTGTCCATGTCTCACCTAATTTTCCTCTGCACTTCAATGTCTTTTGTTGCATGAACAAGACCAAGGCCATGGCAAAAATTTCTGGAGTTCTGCACTTCCTCAATTTAACTCAGAGTACAAAAAGCTCCAAGGTCAAGCAATGGAGTCCAGCTTCATGCTAAGAGTCATATCAAACTAAATAACTAAATCAAACAAAAATTTGAAAAGTGGACTAAAAAATAATAAAAATTAAATTAAATTCTGCTTAAATATTGCTCTCTGAATGTCTTTATCCTGAACTAGCAGAGAGAGCAGGAAGTCTCCCAGTCATTGACTCCAGGCTGCTGCAAAACCTCTACTTCTCCTCTCTGAGTCATCCACTGAGGGAGCAGAACTGGGAGTATTCATCTGCACTGCCTGTTTGGGGATCGTACAGTTGGGTGGTGGACTTCACCTTTCCAAACAAAAATTTTCTCCTCTTCTCTTTGCTTCTGCACTTGTCAGATCAAGCAAGAAGCATTAGAGAGACAAATCTTCAGGGAAAAGTAACTAAGGTCATGCCTGCTGGGTCAGGAAAGCTTCTGCACACAGCATTTTTCAAGGCAGTGCTCTAAGATGTTCTGAAGACAGCAGCCAAATCTGTGTGCCCACAGCTCTCCAAGTCTGTAATCTTTTCCTTAACCATTAATTGGGAAAACCAGATGTCTGAACAAATAAAATCAGAGGTACATCATCAAAGAGCAAACTAATGAGTAGTATTTACAAGAGATACATTCAGAAGTTACCATCTCTATTTTTATTGTGTGATTTTCATTGGGTACCTTCAGTGAGTCACTGAGGGCAGCTGAGCCCTTCTTCTCCCAACCAGCTTGTTGCAGAGCCAGCTCTCCGTCCTTAGTGCATATCAACTAGCTCTTCTGCCTGGTTTTCTCACACATCACATCCCTCTGTGATGCTGCACGCAGAACAAATAGCAGCAGTGCACTAATCCAAACACACCTTGTCAAGTGAGTGCCCTTACAATGTAAGGATTGATTTGCTGGTGGAGGTTTTGCATATAAGCAGACACAGAAGCTACAGCCAGGGTTAACAATTTTCCACGTGGGAAATTTATTTAAAGCACAATAACAAAAGGACAATTCCTGTTGTTACCTGTTAGATCCCAGTATTGCAGATTTGGGTTGGTCTCAAAACTTCCTGGGATGAGACGAAGAGAGGGTTGTATTTATACAGTCCCAGCATCTCTTCCAGGCAAGTGCTTCTAGCAGGTAGCTGTTTCTTTAGATATTAATGTTCACATACCCTCATTTTTGCTGTCAGCTGCAGCCTCTAGCAACCCACCTCTGGTAATAACCTTGTCAGTTCTCCCTGGACAAGCTGGGAAAGTTGTTTTCTGAATAAGAGCTGCAGAGACATCAGCCAGCTTTGTGGGAAATTCTGCTGGTGATGCACAAGTGGCATAGACTTCTCCCCTGCCAATTATGTCTGGCACCAGAGCCAGAATATTGAGTTCTGAAAGAACACAATGTTCTAGATAAGACACTGAATCATGACTAGTTTTAGTAACAGGTCTCCTCTCTCCATCAAAAGTAGAATGCAGTCAGGTGCTCAACTTGACTCAATACTTTGGATGAAAATATCTTGAGATCTTTACCACACACTCTATTTCTCTCAGCATGTAAGGTACCTTTGGTTCTCACTTTGCAGAAGGAAGTGGAAATTAACATGAGTATTTGACTAAATTTGTAATGAATGGGCTCATATTTGATATTGACTAGACATTTTTAGGGCAGTGGATTGGATTGAAAAAACCCATCATTTGCACCCTTAATATCTTTGATTCTAGAAGATCCTTATGTTTAAGTGAAAGGTCAATTAATTCCACAATGAGATAACCTCTAAAATTTATAATTATCCTTTTATTTTTCTTCTTTTTTGAAAGAAAAATTGGATCTTCTTTTTTTTTTTCTTTTCTTTTTTCATGTTTTTTTTTGAAAGAGATGCATGACTTTTATATACTGCAGAGCGCCACAGAGTTCAGGAAACATTTCCAGATGGACAAATTTAGTTTTAAAACAAAACCACATAGTTAAAATGTTGATTGATATTGTGAGAGATTCTCCTCCTTAAGGAACTACAGCAGCATTACTAAACTGTTTATTTGTCACTTGGATTCTTTGCAGAGGAAGACTTCATATCAATGCCTAGGTAATAAAGAAAGTTGCATTCATGTGACTAACACATAAGATTGTGAAACATCTTGGAATTTTTTGTAAATTGTATTGTGAGGCTTGATCTGGAGCAACAGGCATATTTTGCCATTGGTGGCCAAAAAGAAAATTATGGGGTTTTATGTAAAATCACAATGTTAATTGTCTTGTCATGGCAACACTTAGTCCTTTCAGAATTCTGTATATATTATGTAGAAATGTCACCCATAACTTTCACCTGTCTGCAATGCTCATCCCCCATCTGCACACAACCACACTATTGTAGCCATGTCCTGGGCTCAGTGGATAAAAAATTGTCACCATCAGTCTTATAGAAGCATTCAAATCAGAGCTGGAATAAACAGCTGTGGTCCAGTTCTGCAAAGGACAAGAATTTTTTTAAGGATTAAGCACATCATTTAGTAGGCAGTGAAGAAGAATTGCCATCATAGTGTAAGGTTTTGTGGAAAAATTAAACAAGTGACAAGCATTATTTTGTCAGCAAATTGTAGGTCATTCATGGGTATTAAAGGCCATTTCAGAGATTATTATGTTTCCCTGTGTTTATTTATTTTGGTCATTCTTCTGAAAGCTCAAACTAGAGATCATTAAGCCTTCCAAGCCTAGGGAGAAATGTTTGTAGGAAATCCCTTTAAAAATATTAAGAGCAAAACTGGATGGAACTGATTTAATGCAATAGAAAAAAACCTAATTTTTAAGAGGAAGTAATGTTCAATTTTGAAAAGTGTAACAATGTTCATTATTCTGTTGGGTTTCAGAATGGCCAGCCCCTTCACACATATTTGCCATTAAGAATGATATAGCCATGCTGTTTGTTCTTTAATTAGTTTTCTAAACACAGAAAAAACTAAACTGAATAAATCAAAATGACCTTTAAATTCCCAGAATTACAGCCTATTTAAATGGCCTTAATAAGGTAATAATAACCCAAGCTAATGGTAGTTCTACTCCTCTACCCTGTATCTTGCCATGTGATATGCGACATTACTAACTTTAGTGTGATTACAAATTATTCCCATAGTTCAGGCTTAATACAGTATTGATGTTGTTACTAATATAGATTTGTCAGTAAAGATACAAAGTAAAGTCAGTCCCACTTAATGTTAGCTGACAAAACAACTAAAAGAAAAAAAACACAAGGAAAAAAACAAACTAAAAACTGCTGCTACCTTACAGAAGAATACACAGGGGGAGAAAGAAGTACAAGTGAAAAATAATGATTCAATTTCATTAAAGGTGTACTTAACCTGAAAAAGATAATATAAAGGGGGAAAAATGTTACATGTAGCAGGTATTTGCTATTATCGGGTTTCTAGAATGAGAGCAAGTATTTACTGCTCCTTCTATGCCCTTGTGGCTGGCATCATACATCAGCCATTTTGCTGGTGTGAATCCAGTAAAATTTAGTGGTTTCTCCTAGATTTATATCATGTACCTTAAAGCAGAATTTGATGCAGAGGTATCTGACATTATATGGTTACTTATTCTAGTATATATCTGGAAAATCATACCAGTTCTGCATACCTGTGTGTTGTCCTGGCCTTGCCTGGCCCTTGGTCCAACCAGTTCTGTTGTGTGCTTTACCTACAGCAGTCTGAGCTGAAATATAGCAGGTACCATAATCTCTGGAAGATTATGTTTGCTAGATCCCAGTTGAGTGCTGTGGCTGGATTTAAAAGCCCATCTCTCTTGTACCATTCTAATTTAAAGACAAACAAGTTAATGTAAAGCACAGATGGTCTGAAAGAACTTGTTTGACCATGCTCTACACCAGGAGATAAAATAACATGTATTCATTTACCAGTTCACAAAAAAGCAGGCATTGTACTGATTTTCAGCTCTTAGTTTCCCAAATTTCTTTTCATTCAGTTTACTTTTAATTGATCAGGGAGCAGAAGCTCCCTGAATTTCTTGCCTTTTTTTACCTGTGGAGTATTCCAGGAGCAATAACAGACATTGCCTAAGCATGAGGTTTGAGTTAAACTCCAAAGTTAAGTCCAATGCAACAAATATCCCTTACTTTATTAGAAAGCATTAAAAATCATGTGTGTTAAGGCTCAAGCATGTGAATATGAAGGAGTAACTGTGAATATGAAGGAGTAAATGTTCCTGTGTCAGCTCGGCTGGGATAACTCACGTGTATTTACCCTTCAGCAAATATGAGGTAATATGCACTAAGCTTTTAAAAGAAAGACTTTACCCTACTTACCTTGTATTCATCCAGGACTAGGAGTGTCTACATGGATTTGTTATCACAGTTTAGCTCACGTTTTTAACTAATTACATAAATAAATTATTTGTGCACCTGGCACACTAGGCCAGATGTTGTTCATATGCATAATAAAGAATCCTATCTTGCCTGCAGAACTTGCTTTTTAATCAAACAAGGCAAAGGGTGGTTGTTATTCCCTATTTTGCAACAGGGTGAACAGAAATGCCATGTGACTGGGAGCTAGGTAGCTCTACTAATCTGAGGGAAGACACAGAACTGAATTCAGATATCTAATGAGATAGCTGTGAAATCATCTTTCTGATCAGTAGACAGGCACTCTCACCAGAATAACTCCCTGTTTTTTTCTCACAAATATATGAGAAAATATGAGAGAAATATCTGAATACTCAAGAGAAATATCTGAGAAAAATTTCACTGCTGGTCGTTCACGGGAGTCCTCTCTCAAATGCATAATTCAACTGTTATTATATAGGAATAAAGGATTATAGAAATAAAGCATTCTGTGGGGTTTATGAACCCTCTCTTGCAAATCATGGGACTTGGGTCAAATGGGAAGAAAGCTCAATGCTAGCACAACCCTCTTGACAGGTGTGCTCAGCACCTGTTAGAAAAGCTGTTTAAGAACAAAAGTCTGAAATTGGTTTGGTTACATTCAGGCTTCTGCTTACCCAAAATTCAGAAGAAATCCAGGAAAATATCACAAAAGGATTGTGGATTTATTGTACATATTAAAAGAGCCAGCCAAATTCACCAGTGCTGCCAAATTCACCAGCAAAAGCTCTTCCAGTCAGGAGAATCCAAGAAGCTCAATTTACAGCCATGTGTGCTCACTACTCTACAAGATCCACAGTTTATATAACAACCTGGTCTTGAATGTGGTATTTGTTTGTCTGCTATAGATAATTAAACAAGCAGAAAAGGCATGGGAATTGTGGGGAATGCCCATTAGTCAAGCATGTGTTTTTTGACCTAACAATTTTACTTAATTCTGTTTAAATCTCATCTTATTTTGCAATAAATAAATACATAACTATAGTTATAGCAGAGATTAATAGCAATTCCAGACAACATCTGGAGATACCAGAGCAATTAGGTTGCACTTGAGGAAAATTCTTCAAACTGATGTTTCTCATGACCTGAAATTAAAAGTAATAGTAAGAAATATTGAAAGACATCTGTTTTTATCTTCCTTTCGTCCCAACGCAACTCATTTCCTTTATCCCAGAGATGACAAGTACCTAGTAAATACATGTACATTCTTCCCACAGAGGTCATGCTGCATGCCATCCTAAGCTTGCCATTCCTTCAAAGACAATGAGCAAAAATGCATTCAAATTCCCGATATGAATATGTTGAAGACCAAGTCATGAAGAGTGCTTCCCTTTTGAATGTTTGCTCTATTCAAAGAGCACTGTAACAGCTCTTTAGAAGGGGCATTTTTCCAGGGAGTTGCTTTTCTGTGTTCTTTTTCCCACTTAAATGAATGGGGCTCTTTTGCATATGGGAACATGTGATGACAAATCTTATCCAGTAGAATAAAGAAAAAGAGAAGGGAATTAAATGGAGGGAGACAACATGGTCTAGTAAATAAAGTAACAGACTTGGGGGAATCAGGAGACCTAGATACTATTCCCAGCTCTTCCCTGAAGTGTGACTTTAGGCAAGTTTCTGAGCAAGTTTTCCCTCACCACTATGTTGTCTATTTATTTATATTGTAAACTCTTCAGAGCAAGCACAATCCTTTGTTGCACATTTCTACAACCACAGCTGCAAAGGAACTCTGTTCTGCATTGGAATATTCTACAAGTAGTAATTAAAGTAAGCTGTCAAGATCCACTTGTCAGTGAAAATGTTTATCTTTCTGCAGTCAATTCTTGGTAGTAAGCAGTGTCCAGATCCTAGAAAAAAAAAAAAAAAACAACAATATCATCCCAGGAATAGACACAGGAATTTAGTGACATCAGCAATTCCAGTGCATTGTTCTACTAAAAAAAAAAAAAGTCCAGGTTCTGAAAAAATATCCATATAGGGTCTAATAAGAGTACAAGGATGTGGCTTTTCATCTAAAATACATGAGTTCCAAGGAAAAAAATTAAATTGAGAAGCCTGGTGGTCTAAAAGCACAGTATGTCTGATAGAGAGGAATAATTTTCTTCTTGGGTAAAGAGTTGGAGGAAATAAAGGGACCAAAGTCCCTCCTGTTAACAACCTCCCTATTTACTGGGCATGATTTGCCTCAGATAATGTAGCAGAAGATCTGTTCACCCTAAAATTTCCTAAAGGGAATTACTATAGCCAGAGAGTGTGACATTGTATATTTTAGCCTCACAGAAAAGTATTCAAATAAAAAAAATAATATCGAGCCTGTCAAGAGAGGGTTATCTACATAACTCTAACGTCCACTACAAGCATAGGACGTTAGGTTCTTCTGTCACAGAACGTTAAGTTGAAATGAGGGCGCTTTCCTGCATAGGACACTCTTGTGGATGTTCTTTTCTGAACTTTTGTAGAAGTGTTCAGGGCTTGAAATTCATGCTGAAGCATGGACATAAAGTTAAGTAATCCTGAAATACAGTCTTATTGTTTTTTCTTTAATGCAGTAATTTCTGACATCTACATGTGTATGCTTTCCAAGTTTTAAGTGAAAGACCACATTGTAATTTAAGCACAAATCTGAGCTTATTCTTTACTCAATCACCATTTACACAGTCATTTTCTGCACCTCAGTGTGAGTTGGGTGCAGTGCATATTTTGGAACTTGGGTGGAATGAATTCTAGGTTATCTCAAATCCTAAAATGAAAGCCATGCACCATGAACTCTGATCAAAGGAGTCACACACAGGGCAGCACATAAGAGCTTAGTCCTGCATCAAACATGACCATATTAGCCCTTCCTAGCAGCAGTGTGGCTTTATCAAGCCCAGTCTATAGATTGTGACAGCCAGCATGAATTAAATAACAAAAGGTCCCTGGAACTCAATATGTATGACTGAACATTACTGCTACAGGTACATATAAAACAGTGGACTCAGGTAGCTATGTTACATTTCCAGTAGCTTTGAGCTCAGCCCTGTCTAATCATCAAACACTGGCTCCCTTCCCAGAGGGATTTTGCAGACCTTGCTTCAACTGATGACCAGCTGTGGTGGGTGGACCACAGCCAGCAACTAAGCACCCACCTAGATTCTCACTCACACTTGTCCCCAGCAGGATGGGAGAAAATAGGGGTAGCAAAACCAATAAAACTTGTTCAAGGTTCTTCTAGAGAAGGCAAGAGGGGAAAACCCAAGTGATACAAAGGCAATTGCCATATCCCACAACAAGAATGATGCCCTGCCTGTCTCTAAGCAGCAGCTGACTTAGAAGACAAACCACACACACTCTCCAGTTTTTATTGCTGTGCAGGAGGTTGCTATGTGGTAAGGAATACCAAACCATGGTTAGTTTGGGTCAACTGTCCCAGCTGTGTCCCTCCCAACCCCTGGCCCACTCCCAGGCTGGTAATTGCAGGGGGGCAGAGCAAGAAACATGAAAAGCTTTGATGCAGAAAACAGCATTCAGCAACAGCTAAACAGTGGTGTGTTTGCCAGCATAGCTTTAGCCAGAAATCCCAAACACAGACATATAGAGGCCAGTGTGAAGAAAGTTACTTCATACCAGAGAAATTCAGTACAGCCATGAAAATTAGTGTCAGTTTGATATATTTTCCCTCATCACCCACTCTCAGTCTGACCCTTGTGTTTGAAAGAGTGTTAAATACAATCCTGGATAAACTCACAGTAAGTTTATTATAATTGTTGAATTTCTTTGAGATTCTTTTAAGTGTCATTCAGAACACTATGTAAACCAGTGACTTTCAATGTAGGATTTAATAGTGTATTTCAGAGGAGCCAACTAAGTATGAGGTATACAAAAATCTGTCCATGCAACAAAAAAATTTAGGAGTCTGCAAGCAGGGAAGAGAGAGGGAGAGAAAAATTGACTTTAGGAAAATTTCAAGATCATATTGATAATGAAATTTATTTTTTATTAGTATAACACTTTAATTTTAATGTCAGAGACAAAACAATATGCATTACCAATGCAGATGCACAAAAAGTTTTGGCATTACCAGCAAAGTTTCTTGTCAGCTTCATTTAAAATTATTTCTTTCTATCCTTTGACATATTTATTTGTCTTTGCAATTTTTTTTAATTTACTTGTTTAAGTTTTCTGCGTTCAATAGCAGCTGGAATCCTAAAATGAAATTAAAACCATGTAGGTGCCAATATATATATTCAATAGATATGAGACTAAATTAAACTAATTGACATTTTATTAATACTCTCCTGTTTGTTCCCGCAGAGTTAAAATTGTACTCTAGATCCCATTACATGAAGATATACTTTGGACCATCTGGTGGCCAAACATTTCTGATTGTAAATAAGTCGATTTTAGTTAATTATTTATTTGGGACCTTTTGTTTATTAAACAGAAGTCTGGAAAGGGAAAGAAATAGCTGAATGTGCTGATGTTTATAATACATCTTTTATAAACAAAACTATTTTTTGCAGGAAAATCTGGTTGAGGTAGGAGAGAACGCTGAATATTCATTGCATTAGAAAACTTTCTGAAATTATTCTTGTTTGCAGCTCTTTTGGCTTCATTTTGTATGAACATAAAGGCAGTTAGAAAAGACACTCAGAAGCAGTAAACACTTAGCTGTAATGGTAAACTCTAAGAAGGAGAGAAATTATTTGTTTGTCACAGAGAATAAAAGGGTCTGTAATAAAAAAAAAATTATGACAGAAAAAAGGTAAATCTCTTTGATAAAGATAATGAAATTTTGGGAGTACTAGTAAAGGAAAGTTGAAGAATTTTCATCACTGGATGTCTTTAAGAACTTATCAACTACTATCAGAAATTATTTGGATAGAACCAATCTTTTATTGAGGAAGTACAGTTGAATTTTTAACAATGGACTACTCAGATTCTCAATATAAGTGCCAGCTGTGTTTTCAGTATTCACAAATATATTTTTCATAACTGGCATAATTTTGAACTTTAGCTTTTGATCAAAGTCCTTAATACTGTGAGACATAAAAAGATCATGATATTTGCTTAGTCATTGGTTTCAAAAGAAACTTGAAATAAAGATCAAATTTAATTTGGTTCATTAAATACCCTGAAATTCTTGCTTTTTCTCATATCCTGTATTGCAAATCAACTTCCAAATATCCACACTGAAGGAATACAAAAGGCTACAATGTCCAAGAAGCCTTAATAAATTGAACAGTTATTTATCATTCATATCTGAAGCAAAGGCAATACTTACTTCGGAGCTTTAGACAAAACCTAGATCAACCATAACTGTCCAAAAATGGAAATCTTTGGTCTAGGGCTATGTAAGCTAGGAAAATCTCTGTCTGACTGCAAAAGAATAAATATGTTACAGTTAAAAAAATGTCTAGCCATTGATAACAAGTCATTGAAGGCACTTTTGAAGGAAAATCAGAAGTTTCAATGATAAAACGGAAAAGAAAATTTGTAGGCAGAGGCAGAGATCTTAGCAGGAATGCTGTAAGAGCAATAAAGTTTGAAAGATAATGTTCCTTACTGAGTAGGAAGGACAAACATATGAAGAAAAATACAATTTCTATGAGATTTTTTTATTCACTTGCAAAACAGACAATTATTTGCTATCCCTGACAGTCCTTAACCACACAGGCAAGAGGAAAGTAGTATCTGTCTAGTTGCTCTCAGTCCTTCCCCTATTCTCTTCTGCTGGGCTGATTCCATCTCACTTTTGAGCTCCCTAGTTTAGGGGTAATTTCATAATATTTTTTGTCTAAATATTTTTAATTCTAACAGAGCTTACTGTCAAGTAATTGCCATCCTTACTCTTAATTAAAATATTTTCTTTCACTTATTTCTCACATTGCTTATAATGATGAATGTGGCTTCTTTTTCTCCAGTGACAGTAACATGTGAAAAGCATGAATTGGACTAAACAGTGTACTCTCCTCTAGATGTACACACATATGATCCTGACATATAGCTGAGGTCCTCAACCAATATTGATACATACCTTTAATCTTGTAACATTAATAAAACATTCATAAATAGAGGAGTGAACCCAAGTTTAGATATTTGTTTCCCACTATGATGTAGGTTGTCTCAAAAAGCAAGATGCCATAATCAGTTGTAAACAGAAAAAGAATAAATCTGCCTCATATTATTTTTTGTTTGTTTGCTTTTTCTTATTTGGGTGCTTTATTGGTTTGGTTTGGTTTAGTTTGGTTTGGTTTGGTTTGGTTTGGTTTGGTTTGGTTTGGTTTGGTTTGGGGTTCTTTTTCATGCTTGATTAGGCCTGCAAATGGATTTTGGGGAAAATCACTGTTTTGGATGAGGGACACAAAGGACTTTACATCACTTCAGTAGCCCTCCAGCCTCAAATGTCTTGTAATAGTCAAAGAAACCATTCCTGAAAGCCATTTAAATCACACTCTGTTATAAACCTTTACATGGTTTATAATGTAAACAGTCTTTGTAGTCACGCAGCACAATTTTCTGTGGAACACAAAATTAGTTCATGAGTCCTTGAGTTTATTCTTCATGGAACTAGAATGGGTGTTAAACAAAGAAAAAGGATAAGGATAAAGTGAAGGAGGAGGAGGACGTGGAGGGGAAAAAAAAGTGAAGAAATAGTGCCAGCTCTACTGAGTTTACTAGAGCCAATATAATTTTTGTTTTAATGGTTTTGGTTTTGATGGAGGTTTGTTTTTTTGTTCTTTGGTGATGTTGTGGGGTTTGGGTTTTTTTGGAGGGGGGTGGGTTTTTTACTGTTCAAGTGCTATACACTGGATATTGTCAGCCCTGTGTTTGTTAGATCAAAGAATAACCTTTTTCCATTTTTTCTGTGAACACATAGAGCCCAAGTTTTAGTCTTTTTTTTTCCCAGAACAGTGTAAAGTAGTTCATTATTTCCTATGAAGTTGAAAAATAAATAAAAATTTTGGTGGGTACTGGAGCAAAAATGTGGCTGCAAACATGGAGCAGTTTATATTCAACATCAATAGGTAGTGTGACAACTGGGAAACTCAACAGAAAGAAATATTTGCCATCCCTAGGAAGGTGAAAAGGACATGACTGATATGTACATTTTCCCCGGGACGAAGAAATGAACAGGGGAAAGCATGGGAAAAGGGATTTGAAGTCATCAGAGTGGCACACACTGGGTGTATTCTCCTGCTTGAGGGGCAAAGCAGAAGAGAATGAGAACGAATAATAAAGGGGGACGCAAAGACCCTGATGCAAGGAAGAAGGAATTCCATATAAAAGAAAGAAGTCCAAAAAACAAGAGTCTCTGGGGTAGCGCTGACCTGGCATGAGCTGTGTCAGATGCAATGGGTCTGTTGGCAGACTGAGTGCTGTGAATCTTGAAAAGAAAGAAACCTTAATAGGAAAGCCTGTGGAAATGCTCTTTGGTTTGCACCATTTTATGTTCATGAAGTATTTAAACAGTCTGACATCCCAGCTAACTCATTTCAAAATATGTGTATCTGCAAAGAAGCTGCTAAGTCTTCACTTTGGGAGCTTTGGTTTTCATAGCAAAATGTACTACAGAACTGGGGGCAGCCAATAATGCAGATCTCCCCCAAACAGCTCTGGAAGAAGTGATCTGCACTTCATTCACCAATCTAGAAGCTTCTTTAGATAACACTTTCACCTATTTCCTCTCAGAGATTTCAAATTCTGAGCTGGATCTACCAGCACTGCCAATATCACAGGGAGGTATTGTTAAAGATTTAGGGGAATTATTCTTCTCCTACAAACTGCGGGGCTGGTTCTGCTTCCTCCCTACAGAGCTAAGAAACTAATTTGCATGATGTTGAAAAAGAGAAATCTTTTCTGATGTTTTTTCTTTGAATGCTTTATGTGTAGAGCAGCGTTCATTTTCTCCATGGTGGTGATTATTCCACAAATCTGAGTGAATAACTGTACCTAAGTATTTACATTTCAATATTTTATTAAATGATCACTTGTATTATCCACTCAGTACAACAGGAGCCAACTATGTGGCTTCTTCAAGACTAGGAGAGGCAAAACCTTAGGAGGCTGCATTTCTTTCTTTAGGACAAAGTCTAACCAGGAAAGTACATAACCAGTCATGAGCCACTTTTGTTATACCAGCCTTGGAGTGAAAACCAAGCCAACTTTCCTGCATTAGCACAGCTGAAGGATAAAGCTCTGACTTTTGGGCACAATTTTGAGCCATGCTGTTGCTAATCCAGATCAAGGAGAAATAGCAGAGAGGAATCTGGAGCCATTTTTGTTTCTCTGTTTTAATTTTTTTACTGTTCTGTTGACAGTTTACTGTGCTGCTGTTGTATTTTGGTGTGGTCATGTTGACAGACAATCAAGAAGGACTATGTGTCTCAGTTTTCCAAACCCTGTATGAGGCCCAACACACTGAGTTACCTACCTTAAGACACCTAATAGTTCAGCTCATGGATTTCCCAATATCTGAGGTAAATGCAATGCCAAAAATATTATGAGGTTAGTGTTTGGCTGTAGTATACACTTTAGAATCCCTAATACTCATTTCTCCTAATCTCATTCAGGTCAACAAGAAAACTGTGCCTGTTCATAGCAGGGCTGGACTGGTTTGGTGAGTTATTTTATGCTTTCAAAGAGCTGTGTGCATTGTGAATATCATTACATAGACTGTATGCTTGATCATACAAAATAGGAAATAGTGACCAGAACTAAACTGAAAAGCTGGCCCTATAATTTCAAAGGAAAGAAGAAAACGAAAATAACTTTACTTTCAGAGCCGCTTTTGTACCTGCACACACTAAGGTTAATCAAATCTTATGCTTCAGAGTATATGGCTGATTAGCTTGTGTCTGGAAGCACTTCCCCTTATTTGCCATTCTGCTCTTAGCTGCAGAAAGAGCAAAGTTCATGCTAGTTCTAGTATATTTTTGTCATTTTTTCCCTCATTCACTTGCCACAGAAACTTTAAAATCTACTGGTTGTTCTGAGAAGTGCCCTATACAGAACAGCTCTATTCTGACAGAGAGGTTGGAAAGTCTGCAAGTTTTGATATGTATCAGAAAAAAAAATTATTTTGTCCTTATTACTCTGAGTGCCTACCTTCTTATGAAGCATTATAGCTGAGAATGAATTATACTTCTATAAACACTAGATGTAGAGAAGTCTGTTTTCTCCTGCAACTTATGGAGGTATTTTTGAATTATGATTTAAATCATAGAGAGACTAAATGGGGGCTAGTGTTGCATGTTCTCATTTACTTTGCTTTCATTTTTAACCTTCATAATTATTAGGAATGTCCAGAAAAAAAAAATCTCACGACTTTTCTTCCTTCTCTCTCTCTCTCTCTCTCTCTCATTTCCACGTGAGATCCTCTTTATCCTATCAATCTTCAAAGTCCTGTGTCAACCTACCTATTAATTTTGGCACTCTTTTCTTTTCCTTTTTCTTTTCTTCTTTTCTTCTTTTCTTTTCTTTTCTTTTTTTTCTTTTCTTTTCTTTTCTTTTCTTTTCTTTTCTTTTCTTTTTTTCTTTTCTTTTCTTTTCTTTTCTTTTCTTTTCTTTTCTTTTCTT
>QUSF01000029.1:6893229-6903916 GCA_003676055.1 Chloebia gouldiae
TTTTTCCACTTGCAGATTTGAAGAGGCACTAACTTTGTCCATTCAGTACAGCTCTATCAACTTCATTACAGTTCTGGCAATTTACTCTTGGTGAAGAGTTGGCCATGGGGCCTGTAAGGATTTATGATGTCAAGGTCATGCAATTACAGGCATTTATAATTTCATGAAGAGTTTAAGGTGCAGGTAATTTGCAATGTAATTATTAGGGATTTAAGCACCTGTGTGCATGCCTGGCCTCACTGACTGTCACGGGGGTGAAGCACGTACCTGAGCTATCCATAACTTCACAAAGCACTATTGGCAAGGCATGATCTCTTGACAGCACTTCTCCCACTCTCCATCTCATTCTGTGTCCTGGGTCCAGCCTATTTCATGTGATGCAGATTTCAAATGATTTTGCAAAGTGTTATTAAACAGCATACTGTATTGCTACATAACCTTAAAAATGAAGTGGGCAAAACTCTGAGGAAAAGGGGAAAGTGGGGTTCATATGTCAGAGAGGACATTGGGCTGTGTGTATTTCATGGCTGTAAAAATCAAGGAATCTTGAGATGTACTATGGTTTAATTATTCTGTCTTAATAGTCTTGGGAAGGCAAACATATTTTGGCTTCTGAGGACCACTGTGAGTAATAGAAAGGGAAACTTTAGGCAAGATATTCCTACCTCAGATAACCTTATTAAGCATCTTAAGTCAAGAAAGTTTACATAATGCCCGACTCCTGTCATTTGCTTCCTATCTGCTTAATAAAAGCGGCAATTGAATTTTTCCTTGAAAAGGCCAAATCTGATTGAATTGACAGGGAACTGTGGTCAAAGCATTTTTTAATAAGTACACTACACTTTTGTCCTCAAAGCATCTAAATTACCTGTAGCCAAAAGTGAGTTCCTATAATAACCACAGAGGTCTGGTACCTGCTGGATGCATTATCATCATTAAACTAAAATAATATTAATTATCTCCATATTTATTTTACATAAAACAGCCAGTAAAAAGCAAGCAACCAAAACATAACCAAAATCAACATCAAAGTCAAAGCCAAAGCCAAAACTAAAGCCAAAACCAAAACCAAAACCAAAGCCAAAACCATACAACAAACCATTTTCCCTGCCAAGAAAAAAATAAAATCTTTAAATTATGAAGAAAAGTGAATAAAAGGTCAGATCAAAATATATCTGATCTTCTTAAACTGACCTTACTACTTTGACAAAAAATATATAAGGATAATAGCATTTTTGGTAGTCATGGATTGCCATGATTTCCTAGGTTTAGTATTATAGCTTGTGGAAAAGAAAACAATTATTTTTTCTAACTTGTATAAAGCAGCAGAAAACATTTTTAGTTCATTTCCTTTGTAAAAGTGTCACTTGTCATTCTCTTTATTATAAACTATAGCTTTATTTAGAATAGTCCTTAATTAAATTACACTTCTAGTGTTCAATATGTTTACACTATTATTGGAGGGAAGAAAGCAGCAGTTCACTTTCAACTTATGTGTCTGCTTGCAACAGTTTCTAAGCCACCAGAAAGAAGATGAAATTTGGTGGAGCATAAACATTTATTTTTATATTATACCAGATTTTCAGAATATCTTTATGTATTTATTTATAATGTTTATTAGTACTCTAATGCTAATTTAATCTGTTTGAAAAAAATGTGTCATCAGGCTTGTAATGAATGATAGATTGGAAAATAGGGAATTGATAATGTTTTGCCATTTCAATGTGGTCTGAAATTCTAGTTTAGATCTACACTTAGGAATTATTTATATCCTCTTATGTCTTATCAATTTAAATAATATTCCACTCATCGAGGCATAAAGAATAATGTTAATATTAAAGTTTCTATTTAAAATTTGCTAATTGCACATGAAGGGGTTATATCTGCTGCATTCAGGGTTTTTAAATTTAATTTTATTTTATTAGAAAATCTATGAGGTTAAATCTGCAGAAATTATTGCTTTTAAATGTTGTATAATAAGAATCTTGCTGCTGTTATGAGCACTGAAAAATGTGCCTTCATCTCAAATAAGCCTTGTTAAAGCTACAGTTCTGGAACTGCCAGGATTTAGTACTAAATTTGGGCCTGATCCAGCTCAGCTTTACTCATGTGAGTAGCTCTGTCTCCTTTGAAGAAATGTGTGCCTGAGCAAGGGTCACTGGAGATACCTGTGCAAAGTTATTGACATGGGGAAAGGCTGGGAATGGAGAAGAAATAGGGATGAGTATATGATTTCAACCCATCTAGGAATTGGCCTCCAAAATTAACATCTCCAAGTAGTCTGTTTTAGCGGCAAGGGGCAAAATAAAAACTGACTCCTGTAACAAAGTGTTAAAGAACACTGGAGACCCATGTCCACACGCCTGAATCAGGTGGACAGTCGCAGGCTAGCAGGAAGGGCGAGGACTTGGCAGCTCCACACAGACGGGAGATTCCTCTGCCCTCAGCTCCTGCTCAGTGCAGCTGAGGGCCAAAATCAGGAAAGCACATTGTCAATAAGAGTTCGCTTGTACAGACTCCTCAGGGGAAGTCACCAAATGTAGTTTTATCCCCTGGGAAAGGAAATTATTAAAGCAATTATGAGTCTATTGACTACTGAAGTCATGTGGAAAAGTCATTGACTTCACCCTCAACAGGAAACAGCCCAATATGCCTCTAGAAGTTATGGACTTAAGTGAATGACACTTTTCTTGTTGTAATGACAAAAAACAAATCAAGATTTCTTGCTTTCTGCTCTGAGCACAAATACTAAGCTTGATTCTCTTCCCACTTTCATACAGTGACATAATTCTGGAGGAAAATGACAACAGGATTAAATAATGAGAAAACTGATGAGAAACCAGAACTCATCTGATTTGTCTATGACTGATATTTTGAAGTTGCTGAAATTTTAAAGTTTTAGGTTCACATTGTGCTTGTTTCTCTCTTCTGACAACATATGTTTTTAATTTTTAGCCCTAGATGAATCTGAACAGTTTAATATTACATTTTAATGAATCATCAAAATATTAGGACTCTTATCCTAATATCTTAAATTTCCCGAGTTTGAGCTATTTGTCTTGAAATTTTCTCAGGACAACCTACCACCACATTAGATCCATTTCATGTCCTAATTGGTACCATGGAGAAAAACACTAATCAATTGAGTTGTCAATTAACAGACAAACAATTCTTCAGTATCCAGGGAGGTTTTCTTGCAATATAAACTTGCAAGAAACAATATTTATATTTCTGTGTATACATATGTATGTACACACACACAAAAAAAAAAAAAAAAAAGCCACATGTATAATTTAAGAGTCTCCTTAATGTTATTGCAGTTATTTCCCTCCAATCTTTAGTGCTGCTCTGGAAGGAATGCTACTGAGCTCAAACGATGACACTGATAGCTGAGAGGCATTCGTCTTGCAGTGGCTAATTAAGCGTATGAAGGCCACGTAAAGGATTGGTTCTATCAGCACACACTCACCATCAACAGCCTGTCCCCTGCAGGGTTAAGAAGACAACGTTAAATGATCACCTGTCCCAAACACCAAATGACAGTTTCAAGGTAGTAAATGAAGCCTGAGGTTACTGACAGATAAACTTGATTCTTAGCTTTGCAATCAAAGGAAGAAAACAGTTGAGGAAAATCACCTTCTGAAAGCTTGGAGAACTCTAGACAGAATTTTGTATTGCCCCTTTTTATGTGTTTTCCAGAGATGCTCCTTGGGAGGAATTCTCATTTCGATGAATGTTCAGGCTATGCAAATTTTGAGCTCACAGCTGACACCCCTTGCAAGCCCCGCCTGCCCTCCTCTAGGGATGAATTACCCCTCCAGTACAAATTACACATGCACACCAGATGGGGTGAATTGAATGCTCTAACTAGAAACAGAGGGAGAATGATCTTGTGTTTAATATGAAGGTCAGGGACTCAAGAGACTTTGATTCTATTCCTGGCTCTGCCCCAGACCTTGTATAACTTTGGGTGACTTGTTTAATCGTTCTGCCTTGGTTCTTTCTCATCTATAAAATGGGAATGGTAATACTGTACTACGTTGTCAGGGTGTTACAAAACTAAATGACTGCTGGTAAGATGAACTGCAGTCTATAGCTGAAAGAGAACACAGACAGGGCATTTGGTACTGCTAATTATCATTTGGGGCAGGAACTTTGACTTTCTTATGTCTTCTAAATATATATGCATTGAAGCTCATAAGTTAATTTTTAGGGGTGCTTTGGAGTACTTTCTCTCTTAGAGTCTGAAAATGACACAGAAAATAAAGTTGTGCAAATATACAAAGAAATTCTAGGGAATTAGCTTTAAAAATGTGGGTGGGGTAAGGAGGAGGGGAGAATTGTTTTGTTCAACTCAAGGTTATTTTTCTTTTCAAACAATTAAAAAACAAACAAACAAAAAAAAAATACATCAAAGTAATGCCCAAACAAACAAAAAACCACTCCAACCAAAAAAAAAAAAACACACCAAAAAAAAAAAAGAACAAACAAACAAAAAAAAACCCAGACAAAACCAACCAAGGAAAAATTTACCCCACCTTCTGGAATATTCTGTTTACTTATTGCCTTTTGCAATCTATGTCATGTCTAGCTCAATTGCAAAAAGAAATAACCTACTCATCATGAATGATATTCCACACACACAGATACATGTAGCCTTTTTGAAGAGAATGTCTCAACAAAGTGTTTGACTGTTCTGGCATATTTATGTCATATTTTCTTTCTAGACAGGCCCACCAACCAAATTTTTTACTGGTTTCCTTCTCTTGCCTGTTCCCAGATTGCTTCTGTTGTTAGAAAATTTAAAACCTAAATATATCTCTATCCTCTAATGGAAGGAAATGAACAGATTTACTAAATTACAATGATTGTATTCTATATAATGTTATCGATGAATGACAGCTCTCTAAATATCTCTCTGGATTACAGTGCCACTTTGCCATTATATAGGATCTCAACATCAGAGAATCTCAAAACATTTTCTGGAAAGTAATTAATTAATTAACCCTAACCATCCTGTTTTGTCTCCACTGGAGTCAAAGAATAATTTTTTTTTTTCACTGATTTCAATGGCAGCTGGAGGTCAGGCTGTATAATTAGCACGCCTGTAATTTGTCCACTGCCAGCTCTCCCCACAACAAAAAAAGCAACACAGCTCTCCCTTTCATAGACGCCACTGTCTAAAAGCCTTATCCAGGTAACTTCCTGCATACTGATCTGCTCCTGAATTCATTCAGACACCTCTCAGGAGTTTTAGCAGGATCTGGCCCTGCATAATCAAATGCCCTCTCTGATTTGCTCTTGTTGGTAAAGTTTTGAATATCAAATATTCTGATACAAATTCTCGCCTGGATTAAGAAGTGATTTATTTTAATGGAATGGTATCAAGGCCCCCTTTTGTTCCTCCCCCCCATACACCTAGGAAAGAAAGGACATCCTTTTTCTCCCTCAATGAGCCTGCAAATCACTATTCCCTCTGGAGTCTGAATAACTATTCAAAAAAAGTAGCTAACTCAGAATCTGTTCTCATCTTCTCGTTCTTATAATTAAAGTTTTAAATCCTCAACTGTAGAGGTCAAATAGCACATGTAGAACATTTTCACTCCAGCTTACTGACTGTCAGCACAGGGCCAAATCCTTAAGTTTTTATGCAGTCAATGTAGTTGACAGAATTTTTCGTAGAGTTAGGGCCAGATTCAGCCTATTCCTATTTTACAGATCAGTAAACTAAGGCACAGAATCATTATGCATAACCACACATACCTGCTTGTGACATAAGAATGAATGGTTGAAATTGTCAGATCCTGGGCTTCAAATGCTAAACCTAAAATGTCGCCAACCTGATATGTGCAAAGGCAAAATAAATCACTATGTGGCAGCAATAAAAAAAATGAATAAAGAGGTCTGGGTTTACTTTGTTGATTCTGCAGAAGATTTTTGATCGTGACATACACAGTTACTTATTGGGTGCTTTAGATTCTCAGTATGCAGAAGGATAAAAAAGTAGATCTCCATAACTCCTTACTGAAGACTGTTTCTTCAAGAAAAAAAAATGAGCAGAATTCCATTTATATGCATGTTCACACATGTGTATATATATACATATTTGTATGGCCTCAGAGAGAACTGGAATATATGCGAATTTACATGCTTGAGTTAGTTCAACAAATTGTGTCCCATTCATGCCTGCCCAGGTATGCAGCCTGAAGATTATGAGTCTGCCACTCATAATCTGCCTGAAGATTATGTGGGAGGGGTTTGTGTGTAAAACTGCTCCTACACTCACCACCACTTTGCATCCTCTGCCTGCCCTCTCTGTTGACTCTATAATACAAAATTAAAAGTGTTTTATTCTGTATATGTGCAGCAGAAAGAGGGACAGAGGTGCTCTGAACACTAG
This sequence comes from Chloebia gouldiae, assembly GCA_003676055.1. Lineage (NCBI taxonomy): Eukaryota > Metazoa > Chordata > Aves > Passeriformes > Passeridae > Chloebia > Chloebia gouldiae. Next base: position 6,899,630 of record QUSF01000029.1, read on the forward strand.
GATCTATTGCATACGGTAAACTGCAGGCAAAAGGAAGGGACTGAAATAGAGGGCAGTTTGAAACTGGCTATCAGTATAATGGAATATGTCACAGTCTGGCTGCTCTCATTTCATAATCTCCTGTTTAAATACAGAACTTAAGAAATCATAAGCAAAAAAGATTAAAACTTTTAGACCAAACCATCCACACCACCTAAAATCTCTACGGATGGTGAGCCAAACATATTTAATTGTGTTTTACTTTTGCCATGATCTGTGCATTATTTCCATATCTACAGTAAAAGTCTGACTTTCTACTTGCAGAGCCTTGTGGCAAGCCAGATGCTGCACCTGTTGCACTATTATCATTAATGCTGCACCTAGTGAGATTAATCTGTTACTTCGTGTTGAACTTTATATAATCATCCCAATGTCAATTTGCTGACTCTCTGGACGAGGAACCAGTTTTTTGGACAAAACCTCTCCCTAAATATTTTGTGGGAACACTGAAATTCTTTCTACCTGTCTTCATCTGACTACCCAAGGGTCTGATTTAGGACTGCCTAAACCTGTTTCTGTCTGTGGAGTTGACTGAGAGGAAGGAAAGCAGCCTGGCTGGTGCTAGAGATTTTAAGTGGCCATCACTGTCTTATTATGCTTATTCTTGTAGTAAAGCTCTCCTGCAAGGAGATATATATATAACCTTGTATGTGAGGAAACCAGGTGATTTCAGCAGGACACAAAGACTACGCAATATGCCATGACCTCAGCTGAGTAGTATGGGAGCAATTTAACTTTATTCGCATGAGAATGCAGGATAATGCATTTTGAGATTTAGTTTCTTTTGCTCTTTTATTATTAGCAAATGTACATCAGCAGAAAAGAGGCATTATTTAGCTAAATTATCATAACAAAAAAAAAATAAAAGGAAGGGGAGAGGCAAGAATGAGAGTTTTTCTTTTCTAGTTTAGGCTAGGGGAAAACAGAAATACTGTGTCTGAAAACTCCTGAGAAACAGGAACAGGCTCCAACAATTGTTCCAATTCTGCCTTTTATATTTCAGTTTATTTGAGTGCAAAAATACAGGCAGGATTGTAGAGACAACCTACCAAAAAAAATTACCCCAGGATTATCCAAAGTTTTATCAAAAAAACCCAAACCAGACAACAAAATAAAAAGCAAATAACACTCTTTTGGCAACATCTTATTGGAAATCAGAACACAAATCTCTGAAAAATGAAAGCCTTTCATTTTGCTGTTAAGTAAAATATGCAATACCAAAATTCATTATACACATCCCTTTTTTTTTAAGCCAAGTTATAACACTTATGTTATACAAAGAGGGGAATTTGTAAGAAGGAAGCTTCAGTCAATACAATCAATATCCATAAGAAAAATTTACTTTAGTCATAAATTTGGTTTGGAATTCATATGGAATAATCCATTTAATTTCACACAGATGCACAAAAAACCCTCATCATAAATAGGACAATCCTTTCACTTTCCTGCTTTGTAACGCCCTTGGAAAGGAAGGAAAATTTTGACTCATTGCACACCAAAAAAGGTACATCAGGCCATTTTCCATTTCTTCCTCCTCCAGAGCTCAGCTGTCGGCACTACTTACAAATGGCCAAAATAAATCTCAAAAGTTTCCCCATAAACAGAAGTCTCAGTTTCTACTACCTTCTTGTGTTCATTGATTAAGCTATTTTATAAGATAATAAAATAAAATAACCCCCCACACACAAATAGAAAGAAAGCATCACTTGCCCTGAGGCATTCTAGTGCTTCACTCCTGCAGAAGTTCATAAGTCATAACTGGAGGTGCATAAAAGGTGTTGATAAGCGGGATAAGCCCGATTTGGCTGGGGTGAGAGGTGGAGGGTGTGTGTGGCTCCATCCCAGGAATGGATGCACAGCACAGGCAGACACAGGAGCACTTTGCAAGCCATGGGGTGCACTGACTTAGGCACAGGTTAGACACAATAGCTCCCCTTGCACCTGCGCTTACAGACGGAGCTGGCCACCCATCTGTCCAACTCTCTGGTGCGTCCAGTGCGTGGCAAATCAACAGAGCCTATGCAGGACAGATGGCAGATATTCACGAGCCTTTTAGGAAAGACAACAGAGCTGGAAGTAAAGGGCAAAAAATCAATTTCTGGGTTTTTTCCTTTTTTTCTTTTTTTTCAATTACATAAAGAGCGAAAGATCCCTACTGAGAAAGGCTGAATGGACCGGTGCTGAAACCATGATCCATCCAATCATCCTGATCAGGGCTGTGCAGGATATTTCAGGATAAATGTTAACACTCAGGATATCAGCTAAGGCTGCCCATATTTTGTGTTAAATTTCCCTTACTATGGGCAAAAAATAAGTACCAAGGATTACCTTATTTCTCATGAAAATCAACATTTTTTTAGGTGTAATTATCTTTCACATTTTAGTCTGTAGTTAGTATATAATGTCCCCAGTGACAGGAATATATGACAAATGCCACACTCATCTCCAAATATGACATAAGGTCTTCTTACACATTAAAAAAAAATTAAAATCCTACTTCTCTGATGTATCAAAGCTCATGTGGACAAACTCAAGGAAAAAAGAAGATAACAAGAGCAGGCTAAACCAACTAAATCAACTATTTCATTTATAGAGAGATCAAGTCCAGACCCTCTTCTTGAAAATAATTCTCACTTTTCACAAAAAAACCTGTGCAGATATTGAAATAAAAAACTGTAACATAAAATTTCTGCTTACATTGTTTTCTCATTCAATAAAAGATCTGTACATATCTGGAATATATCTAATTAATTATAATTTTATATGTATTGAAAATGAGATTTTTTTTTAATTTGACAAAACATGTTGGGACTTAAAATATATATTTTATTTTTAGATAAACAGCAATATTTCTATTTAATCATTTTATTAATATTGCTTCAGTTTTAACTATCACAGAGTATTTTTATCTTCATCTCATCAAGAATTGCAGGTCCTCACAAGTGTTTATAGCAAGAGCATGTTTGCTGCACAAAGCTGGAACTATACAGAGAAATCCAGCAACTTTTCCAAGGTCATCTATGAAATGCAAACACTTTGTTTTCCCATTATCTGTTATGACTTTTGAATTGCTGTGAAAGCACAAAGGAGATAGCTGAAGACAAATAATTTTTATTATTTGCAAAAGGTGTGTGTATACCTTTGTACTTTTATTATCACGTAAACTAGTGTAATCAGTAAGCTCAGGCATGTATTAGACTTTGGTTTACTGAAAACTTTGGTATTTTATATTGTATTATCATAACTGATGACCAGAAATCAAAGTAGCATAGAACTACTATTCCGTGTTTGTATTATTTTAACTCTTCTACTGCATTAAATATGCAGTAATACAAAGTAATGCTGTGACAGGAGTGTGAGAAAAGTTTTAAAGGAGGGGATTTTTTTCCTTGTTTTTAAACCTCCCTGACAAGGTTTTTTCTGGTATCTTGCTTTACATTTTAATATAATTGCACTCCTATTTTACATGAGGACCTCTAAGTACTTCTGATCAAGTCTTGTTCTCTGAGACTGCTTCTTTTGCAGTTGTGTAAGAACCTTGGCTTGATCAAACCTTGCCTACATTTGCCATTCTGAGGATGTAAACACAGCCAAGTCCCTGCAGCTCATCAGATAACTGAGCATCAGCTGAGATGCAGCTGTGTTCGATGTGCACATTATGAGTCTGTAACAGATGAATCATAATGAAAGTTATCTGAAAGCCATTTTATTATCTCACCTTCACTAAGGACTCACACAAGCAGAGACACAATATATATTAATTTGCTAAACTTTGGTAATTTTTTTATTGGTCTGAACTACAAGGGTATCTATCCCACATATATACACCATGCTTGCAGACAAAACAGCTTCAAGCATAGAAAAAATGTACAAATAATTGACTGATATGGGTTTACAGTGTGTTCATGAATGAGATTTTACTTAGGTCATTAATGGTTGTGGTCTTACCCAGTCTGAAACAGATGTATTGAATCTGTTGCACATCTGAACAAGAAGAAAGGCTGAATGCTGTGGTTTTTTATTCCTCTGTTCCAGAAAGCTGCTTGAAAGGCTGATGAACCCTTGACTAAACAAATCTGAAAAGACAGAGATTCTGAGCAGAGATAAAGACATATTTTTAAAAGTAATTTTGCCAATTAAAGAGGTTAAGTTTACACATCAATAGATCACACAGTACTGTGATCTATAAGAAAAGAAAGAAAAGGAAGGAAGGAAGGAAGGAAGGAAGGAAGGAAGGAAGGAAGGAAG
>QUSF01000029.1:6903926-6990009 GCA_003676055.1 Chloebia gouldiae
GAAGGAAGGAAGGAAGGAAGGAAGGAAGGAAGGAAGGAAGGAAGGAAAATAAACCAGAACATCATCTTTAGGCAAGATAGGAAGTAAAGAGAAGGCGAAGAGATTTTGAGGAGAGTAAGGAAAAAAGGAATAAGTCATGAGACCATTTTATGGAAACAGAATTCTATAGTAGGCTTCAGTTAGGCCTCCCTCTTAATTTGAGAAGAAACTGAAAGGCCTTTAACTTACAAGATGTCTTACTTCAGGGGGTATCTTAGGGACAGTGAGAGCTTACTACTGCTTTTTGTGAAGCAGTAAAAACGTTTTTCATATTTGAGAGTTCATTATTTGCTTCTGCTGTTGGGACTTCCATCTAAGATCACTTGGTCTGTTTAGCCTGTACAAGAGGAGAATGAGAAGAGACCTCGCTGCAGCTACAGCTTCCTCACAGTGGGCAGGGGTAAACAAAGAGCTAACCACTGGTCTCTTCTCTGATGACCACTAACAGGACCCATGGAAACTACATGAAGCTGTGTCAGGAGAGGTTTAGGCTGGCTATCAGGAGACTCAGAGGGTGTCCGGGCACTGAACAGGGTCTCCAGGGAATGGTCACAGCACCAAGCCTGACAAAGTTCAAAGAACATTTGGGCAATGCTCTCAGGCATGTGGTGTGGCCCTTGGGGTAGTCCCAGGCCAGGAGCTGGATTTTGATGATCATGGTGGGTCATTTCCAGCTTGGGATGTTCTGTGATTCTGTGATCAGAAAGTGATCAGAACAATGTTAAAATAGCTGTATGAGAAAAGGAGTAAGCTTAAAGTATTTAACATTAAATGTCACTAATTAGTGTGGATTTTGTCATACCCAACCAGATATTTTCTATCAGAGCTTTTTGCAATGATTTTCACCTCCTAAGTAAGTTTGACTTCATGTACACTTATGAATAAACTGGGCCAATATGATCTGCTTTACATAGTTGACATATTTGAATTTATTTTGATTTACACCAGAAAATGGGCAATTAAGTCTCTGAGAAATTTTAAGGAAGTAAAGAAATTATAAAATAGCCTAAAGAAGTTATCTAGCGTTTAGAAGTGAACAGTATTTCTATATTATTAATCCTGATAAGTTATTAAATTAAAATTTATATTTAAATTTATATTTATATGTAGAAAGGTCTTAACATGTTAAAAAGGTCTGTACTTGCTTTTACCTTAACTCTGCACCAACAATTTCTTAGGGAAACAACCTTGTTTTATATGACGACCTTTGTTCTTCTTGAGATCTAAAAGTTACCCAGCAATATTCAGTGAGGGAGAAAGATATTGCAGACCTGGTGTATCAATTTAATTTTTTTTTTTTTTTAAGTTAGCTACATTCACCTTTTCAACAAATTAGCTCCTTGGAATTTAACCTTCCTCTCTAATCCATCTGAGGCTTCTTCTCATAACTCACTTCTGGAGGAACATTAACGGATGTGAGTTTTCTCCCAGAGAGGGATATGCCAGCTCCCTATTTTAAATCAAAAACCGTTTTTGCAAAGTAGCCAAAGAAGACTGGCTTTAAGTGTCCTGAAAAATCCTTCAGTACCCTCACTGGGTTTTTTGCTCTGCTTTCTTTAAATTAGGTAGAGTAGAAGAGGACTTAAAGGGAAAGGAAATAGTGAAAAAGAACAGAATACATATGTGTTTCTGCCCTTTCACTCACAAAAGAGGTGGACAATTTGTACAGGTCACTCTTTGTTGAAATAATTATTTTGATCTTAGAAGAAAGTGAGCTGGATATAGATAGCAAGGAGTAAATGAATTGAAAAATCCAATATCCAGAATGGCCCAATTAACTTTTGGGCATAAGGAACTTTTTCTCTACACATAATATATATATTTTTTCATCTTTCTACAAGACTAAACTGAAAACTCTAATTTCTTATTGTACATAGAGATTAGGCCTCCACAGACTGAGTTTATGGCTGGTTTTCAAAGCCTTAAACTTCCTCCTGATAAAATAAATCATGCAACTGCATGTAGGGGGAAAAAAGTCATACAATTCCTTACAAACAGAAGAACAAGTGAAGTAACTAGCAGAGTAGGATGTAAGCAACGTGTTTGGATCATTTTCCGTATATTGTCCACACAACATTGCCAAGCTATCACTGTTATGTAAGGAGATATATATATATATATATAAAATAAGGATAGTAAATATGTCTCTTTTAGGAGAGATCGAGAAGCTAAAATGGGAGATGAGGACATAAGATGCCTTTTCAGATGAGAAGACTGGAAATCATGTGGTAATCTTCAGGCTAAAGAGTGGACAGATGGAAGGGCATATACTAATTTTCTACAATTCATCTATAATCATAAATGGTAAAGAAACCTCAATAAGGAATGTCATTCAGCCCATGCAAAATAATAAAGGGCACTCAGTAAAATACCCATCACAAACAACTATATAAAAGGCTCTTTATTATGAAGCTGATTGTGAAAATATCATGGTACACCCAAAATCATAAACTATAGAACAGATGCAGCTGATTTGTTGGGAGGTGGAATCACTAAATAAGGTCTCCTACAGCTGGATGTTCATGAAGGATTTAACACATTGAGAGATGAAAACTATGTCTTTGCTTCTATTCCTGCCTTAAATATCCTTTTTTTTTTCTCCCCCAGGGAAAGATGAGTCAATTGTTTGGAACTAGCACACACAGTACAGCTGATAGTACCCTTTCTTTTTCTCTACTTGCACTATTAATTAAATAGAGGACTTCAGTCTGAAAGACAATCAGATAAGTCCACAGGCTGATCAATATGACACTTCAAGCCAAGCCAAAAATATCTGAGTGAAAATATAATAGAGATTAAAAAAAAAAAAAAAGAATCTAACAAAAAGTCACAACTACCAAGAGATTTATGGAAATTGAATGAAATAAATTGCATGAAACTTCTTGATTTTTATTCTTGATTACAGTTTAGGGAATGTACATGATATTCAAATATGCATAAATTATTTCTTCCATTTTTATTTGAAAATAAGAACTTTGTTACTTTTAGTAACTACATCACACACACCTAAAACAGAAAAAAAGTCTCAATTTTTTTTTCTATTTAAATATTATCCTGAATGTGAAATGAAGGCTTTTGCTTGAAAGTAGGTGAATATATCTCTTGAGGCTGAAGTCTGGCTTCTTAACTTTGACAACGTCCAAACTCTTTCGCTGATGTTTTGCCATGGAAATATATCTTACTTAACTTAAATGACTATTTGCATACTTGGAAAAATCTAGGTTTTTATCTAAAGTTACTGACTGGACTTTCAATTTTGACAAGGTGTATTCTCTCATATTTTCTTATCTATTCTACAGTCAAAGTTAGTTATAAAATCTGAGGGATGGGCTGAGTACTAAATGAACATTTTAGATAGATGGACTAAAATATAAAAATATAGTTTAGATAATATTTTTTGTCTTTTTTTAAGATATGTTAAATATTTTATAGATGATAAGTAAAATGCTGCTAAATGTTTGGAGCAAAAATGTGAGACCAATACAGAGAATTAGAGAGACAATTCTTTAAATATAATGCAGAACCCTACAAAATATTGTAGTTGGAAAGGAAAGATTGACTACAGTCCCAAGAAAAAGTTCTTGGATTTGATTAAATATTTAATAAAAGTACTCTTAATAGGAAACTGCTAGCAGAGAAATCAGAAATTTTCTTCTGACTTTCAGCTGGTAGTGGCCAACACTGTGGAAAGTACTTTTCTAAGAATTAAATGAAAATTCATAAAAACTCTCAAAAACTCTAATCACAATTCTGATTACCACATTGTTCATAAAGAAAACTGAATCAGCTCTTTATTGAGAAAAAACTTCAAATGTAATAGTTCTGCTAAATGTAAAAGGAAATTTTGCCCGTAGGGGATAGGAAATAGAGAATGCAGGAAAGGAAATGCAGTGGAAAAACAACCACATATACAAGATAACTTATCACTTTCACATAAGAAATATAACCAGGAACTTTCTCACATTGTGAAACTTTGTCAGTCTTTATAACCAATAAATAACTTTCATTTTTGTATTGAGATATGTTCATAATATGAACTGGGCTTATTTTCTCCTGGAATAAAGGCTAGACAAATTTTTGTTTTATTTTCTACCAGAGTTACTCCTTGTACTATTTGAAATCCAAGTATTCCTCTATGCCATAGAAATGAAACATTTTCCTGACTGCTGTTAATTGTGAAGGATCTCCTCAAGACCAGACCCAGTGCAGCACACCATAATTCAGGGTCAGCAGCTGTCACATCCCCATGCAAAGAGAGGTACAATTAATTCTGGTTTAAAATATTTGTATTTATAAATGATAGTGGAAAAGTCAAATTAATTTCCAAGCAGTATTAACTTTGTAGCTTGTAAAAGTCACTAAAACAAGGAAGACTTCACGTATATTCCATTTGTGTTGACTTGAGACCCCTGTCCTTCAGTTTCAAGTGCCCTTCAAGCCTTTTCTTTTGCCTTCATCTTAATAGGTAGTTAAAAAAATGAAGGAGGAAAGACAAAGAGAAAGGGGAGAGGGAAAAAATTCTACTTCATTTCTCTAACCAACACTCTTTTGCCTTGCACAAACTGCTGTTGGTCATGACATACAGTGTCTTGTTGTAGTTCTAATTGGGCAGTAGGCTAATGTTCGGAACTCTGCTCATTTATCATATTTTCTGTTTATAATTTACCTATTACTAATCAAAATAAAACAGATACTTATCATGATGACAGCGAGGAAAACAAAAAAGGAAAGTAAACAAGAAGATATTTCAGAGGTTATTCAGAGATATTCAGAGGTTCTGTTCTTATTTATCTTTGCCTGAGTAAATTTACCACTTCCAGCTCTGCCTTACGCTTCTGATTATGTAGAAATGTGATGAGGAAAAAAGAAAGGAACTATATTCACAATTTAAAAATATATATATGTAGCCCAAGAATGTAGGCTTATGTATCAGCTGGTTCTTTTTCATAGTTGATGAGAGTATGCATGCATTTTATACTCATTAATCCCAGCTCCAAGGTACCTATAAGGTAAATAATAAGTATTATACATTATTATACATTATTAATTCTTATAATAAACAGTGGCAGAGTATGCATCCATATTCTACTTAAGTGTGAGACCATGTGTTGGCATGAGATTACTCAAGTACTCGGTTGCTCACAAAAGAACACAAAACTACATGTTTCACAGATCCAAGATACACTTCATCATATTTCTGAGCATCTTGTGTATGAATCGCCTCTTTATACACATATATTCACTCAAAACACACTTCAACATTATTTTTTTTCTCTAATCACAGTAGAAACCATATATAAATTAGCAGAATCAGATAGTTATGCTCATTTTGTTCAGGTGAAAAGTAAAAACATTTCTTAGTTCTAACATAATAGGAGAAAAACAGAAGAAAAGAGAGAAGTAGAAAATTTATTAGAATGAAAGGCTGACTATTAAAGAATTTTGTCTTTCATTTAGTTATGAATTTTAGAGCCTTAAGAAAACCAGTTTATTTTTGCCATGATTCACCAGACCCCAAACCACAGTCAACTTTTGACAGCTCAAGAGTCAGGAATCTGCTGTCACTACACAGAACAAGAGTGTATTAAGTACATTCTAAATGGAATCTTCACCTGAAAGAAGCTTACATGTTGGTGTGCAATAAAAATTACAAAGTGTAAAAGGTCCCTGGTAAACAATGCTGGAAGTATACAATGACGATACTAACTACCTACTATTTCAAGGATTTGACTGCATTTTTCTTAGTTTGCATTTCAGGACAGATTAGACTTAAGTTCCTCATGTGCTCCTGATTCCTGAATCCAATACTGACCAAGTAATATTTACATTAAAAAGTGTTGGTTTTCCTCTTTGGAAGGAAAGTTGTGTGACAGCATAAGAAAAAAAAAACAAACAAGCATCAGTTCTTCTAGAAACTATCTTTCATAGAAGTTCACCCATGGTGAGAACCTGCCTAAAAATCAGACAAAGCCAACAGTAGAACCTTATCTTGACTTAATTTTTAGAGTAGCTTAGCTTTCATACGTACTGCTCCAAACGGGATAAAATGTTGGTATATTTCATCTTTACAATATAATTAAAGATTCATGCAGGGTACAAAACTCCAAATCATTCCCTTACAGAACATTCTTTTGAGTGCCATTCAAACTCATCCCTGAAGTATATATTTGTATGGTGGTTTTGTTCTGTGCAAGTATATTTTGCATCAATTTTATTTCATTATCTCACTACAACCTGTACTGATTGTAAAGTTACAGATGCTTGTCTAATCATATCAAAACTTTTTACTGTTGAGATTATGAGTATTTTGCTAGCTTTTTAAATTTCTCCCCATTATCTAAGCTTCCTTTTTATGTAAACTCTGCAATTTTATTGTATATTGTAGAAATCTTTCTCTAATTTGATGTCATTCATTTTTAGTTTTTTTTTCCAATTTAACTATTGTGGCTAATTATACAGCAGATCCAAATCTGCATTAATTTTGCAGGCTGCTGCCTGCCTCTCCAGTTCTTTAATTTTCTATTATCAGGCAAATTACTCTAGTGTTGATTGTTAGTCCCTTTTCCCCCTGCCTTGGCCTCATATGCAGATTACAATCAGCCAAGGTCCATCCACTGGGTCATTCTATAAATCTTTTCTCAGAAGACATTTCTTTACGCTTGATGGATTTCCATTTAACTCTTCCTTCAATGTCCACTGTGCCCCATGCTACATAAATCATTGAGAACAGTCCAGCTCCTTGCACTAGGTATCAGGCAAGTCTGTCTGTGTTCTGCAGCTTTAGAGTTACTCAGCATCCTACTGGGGACCCTGGGTGTGCTCAGTACAGTTTCAACTTTGTCACGCACCTGAATCATAGCTGTATGAGCTTCCATCTTTATAGTTCTACAGAATTCAGTAGGGAGAGATAGATTTGTTTGGTGACAAGACAGAAAGAAAGCACTTTATCTCTTGAATAATTTAATTTAATGCTTATATAAACTCAGACAACTATTAAGAAAGTTATAACTATTTTACATTTCAAAGATTTTTGTAGGAAAAAATTTTTGAAAATTCTGCAGTGTTCGCATGTCTCAAAATCTGTATGATCACCTTCCTGTTCTCTCTTTCTCTCATTACTGCTTGGATCATGACTGAATTCCTAAAAGTTCTGCATCACAGGAAGGAAGCAACAGCTCCATGAACAATTTGAACACTACATAAAACTTCCCATGGGGTCTCTTCCATTCTCGGTTACTGAGATTTTCTCTTTATGCATGATGGACTTGATTCTTTACAATCAAGATTTTGGGGTAGAGACCCAGCAAAGCTCAAAACACATCCTGGCAGCTGTTGCACTTGCTAATCTGAATGCCCTGGCTTTGAGAGTGGATTTAAGTCAAAGTAGGTATTCTGTTTTATGTGCTCTTGGAAACCCCTCTGCTGCAGTGCAAGCAGACTGAGTGCTTTTCATTCCAGAGAGGGAAATTCTCAAATACAGAAACTGTAGCTTCTGAATCAGTGAGAGAATCTATTATCCAGTTGCTTCCAGCCAATAGATTTTGGATCTACTCAAAGTACAAATTACTGTAAATTACAGGAAAAAACCATCAGGCTGGCATTTCACAGCTAATTCTGGGCTTGGCTTTGTGAGGTTTACAAAGGTTGAACTAAACCCACTGTACAAATTTAAAATGAATCATGCAGTGGTTCATTTTTCTTCCTTCCCAAAATACATTATTGTCAAGGAAGCCAAATGTGTTTTGATGCGCACATGTTGTACAAAGCCCTATAGGATGTAACTGAAGTCCTCACTGAAAGGAAATTGTCCGAAGTGCACATAATCAATGTGAAAGCATAGTTTACATTGGCTGTTACACATGTCAAGCTCTGTTAAAACTGATGTTTCCCAAAGTTAGTGCAAAGAGCCACTCACAGTACTATTTCTTAAAGAAAGGAAAAAAATACAAAAAACTCTAGAAAACATGTACTTAGGTTTTCCGATCCATATTCTCTCAGGGTAGAATCATCCTTGTAGAAGACTGAAACAGAGCTGTCCAGCATGAGGGACTGAGCAGAGCTGCTGTGGCAAGCTGAGTTGTGTTCCACTTGTGTGAATGCTTCATTAACCTTTACTGTGTTTCAGCTTTGTCATCACTAAAAGAAAGTAAAAAACAATCTAGGGATGAGCAAAATTTTTTTTTTGTCACTGAACTCATTGCTTGGCATTCTGTTTCATTCAGTGGAGGGAGTCACTCTGGGAAGATTATTTGCTAAATTTGCATTAGGTGTCTGAAATTGCTTAAATGAGTTTTGCCATGAAATGCTATTTAATTATGCTGACGTCTTTAGATAAGAGATGTGATGCCATGAACAGGCCGCTGCCTATGTTCTGCTCTTTAACTGTAGCATTTATACTAGCCTAAAATAATTTGAAGAAACATCAAGGCCAGATTGGCTGGGGCTTTGAGCAAACAAGTCTAAGGAGAGGTGTCCCAGGCCATGGTAGTGGGCTTGGAACTACTTAACCTTTAACGTCACTTCCAAGACAAACAGTTTGATGATTTTCTGATTCTACCGGTGGTTCAAGCCTCCATCTGGGGAAAACGGAATTGCTCACACCTTTAGTGAATGACACTGATATTCAGCAGAGGACAATCTCTCCACTTTTTTCTCAAAATAATTGGCTTTGTTTTTCCACTTATTTTAAAAATAGATATGGCTTGAAATGGTTTCTATGGCTTGATCTGATAGCAACTATAACTTCTTCATAAAAGGAAGCAGGGAGGGCAGACAGTGATCTCTGGTGACCAGTGGTAGGGCCTGAGGAATGCCCTGAAATTGTGTCAGGAGAGTTTTCTTTTTCCCTGTGGCTTCTCTGTCAGGTTTGGTCACACCACCAAACCCGACAGAGCTCTAGAAGTGTTTGGACAATGCTCTAAGGCCCATGGCTCTATTCTTGGGGTTGTTTTTGGCAGAGCCAGGACTCAGAATTGATGGTCCCCATGGATTCCTTTCAGCTTGGTACAAAACCATTCTATTGTTTGTTACTGTTCTTTTGAATGCTAAATACCAACAGTTACACATGTTCAAGGGAGGCTGGAAAGTAACTAGTAGGAAGATCCTTCTCAGACAACTGGTTACTGAGACATTGTCTAGGCTTAAGTATTTCTTGATTCTCAGGTGGTAGGGGTCTCAGAAAGGACTGAAAGATACTCTCCTTTATCTCCTCCACTTGGCCTGATCTTTTATCCTTCATGAGACATTTGCTTTACCTCTCTGTCCAAGACAGGAGGCTGGGCTGTGCAGACCTCTGGTCTGATTTATTTTAGCTTCCCAGATGTTCACAAGTATTCAGGTCACAGGTTGTGTTTGTGTGTAAGCACTGAGAATCATGACCATTGTCTCTGAAGTCTGGAGAGAACATCTCCAGACTTTTTGAGCTTCTCTGTGTTTTTAAAAAGGCTATAATTCTGGGAAATTACAGTTTCCATATCTACCTGAAATTTGACACTATAAAAATATCAAACAAATAACATGGTTATTTGTATGAGAGTTATATGCATGCTAACTTCAAACCTTAATCAGGAGATTAAACTCAGTTATCTTGATGCAAAATTGGGCTAATTACATCTTCATTCCACTAGTTTCTCCCCTCAATTATACTGGTTCAAAGTTGGTGAGTTGGACTATTTTATTGCCACAGTTTTATACTAGAGAATTGAACTAACTATGAAAAAATACAGATAATATTTCAGTAAATACTCAGTGAGGAAGAATGGATTTTTGATTAAATTTGAATTTTTTTTCTACATGGCAAAAAATGTATTCAACGATGGTTACACACAAGGATTCACAAACAGGGACAGAATGCATGCAGGGAAAGAAAGAGGGAAAAATTCATGTTCAGGCATTATTGCCAATTACAGGTATTCAATAGAAAAATAATACCTGGAATAATGCCTTAAGGTGACGTTTTCACTGTCAATATCACTAGTGAATTGTCAAGCCACTAAGATTAAGGGGTCTGAATTTTCTTTTGTACACATTTTGGGGAGAAAAATTATTCTCTGTGACACTGAGGGCTCAAGAGGCACAGTTTGTGGTGGCATAAGTTCATGAATAGCCACTGAAATCAAAGAGCCAGTCTGGCTAGTGTTTTGAGCAATGTTAAAAATTAGATTAATCTAGAAGCCAGTTTTATACAGCAAAATGCTAATAATTCTTTGGGAGAATATTTCACTAGAGTGATATGGAATTGGATTTATGAAGAGGATTTCAGTGTGTTCAGGGTACTGGGAAACTGGAACTATGGGATCCTCAGGGATCCATTCAATGTCATGTTTCTGCAGAAATGAAACATTAAGATTGCATGTAATGCAATTCATGCAAAGTATCTCTCCATAATTCCATGACTATCAGCCTTTCTCTATGGAAAAAAAAAATTAATAGATAGCTAAGTTTCAGCAACAAAACAGCAAGAATGTGTATAACAATACAAATGAAGATTTACCCATATTCTTTCTTCCAACATTCCTTCCTTGTCTTTGATTCCCCCCATCTACACAGTCTTGTTTCCATAACTCCTTTCGTTTCCTGATTTCGATCTCCCTGCTTTGCTTTTTTTACAAGGTCATCCATACATCTTGGGGTTTTTATTAATTTTTTTGCCTTTTTTTTACCTTACCGGAAATCCTACGATTAAACTACATTGTGGAATATTCCAAAG
This sequence comes from Chloebia gouldiae, assembly GCA_003676055.1. NCBI lineage: Eukaryota > Metazoa > Chordata > Aves > Passeriformes > Passeridae > Chloebia > Chloebia gouldiae. The sequence goes on from QUSF01000029.1 coordinate 6,914,674, forward strand.
CATTCAGACAATTCTAATAACTGTTCTTAGGAAAATACATTTCTCTGAACACATAAGAGAAGATAATGTCCTCATATCGTTGCCCACATTGTCTCCCTTTCTCCTGTCATTATGGAGTTACTTTTGATCGAAAGATTTTTAAAGTAGCTTCTCTCAAGCAGGGGAAGAACTATTTTTCATTAGGCTTTCCAGATTTTCCAGGGTTTTTTTTTCCTTGTTTGTTTAATGGGTATTTGACTCAATACATATCATCTTAAGTTTGGAGTTTTTTCATTTTCTTTTGTTTTGAGTACTGTATTGAGTACACTGGTAAGGGAGGGAGTTATGGTGTGCCTGTTGTGTAATACAGTTAATGGTAAATTAGAGGATAGAAGGCTTAATTTATATATGACAGGAGTGAAGTCATTGAGGTTGGACTTGACTGCTCCCAATGTCTTTTTGTTGGTTTTTTTGTGCTTTGTGAAATACCCAAGGGAAGTGGGAGTGCCTTTCACCACTTCTGGGTAATTGACAGTTCTGAAGACATAAACCCCAGATGAGGAGATGTTCCATATTAATTCTAATTGGAACTGGGATCTAAATAAAATTCTTGAGTATAGACGCTATGAAATGTTGCAAATATTCCCTGTTTTAGTTACATTTCAGTGATAAGTGAGTAATAGTAAATTAGTTCACCAAATCTGATTCTGAACTACCGTAACTCTCTTGGTAACTTGTAAAGAAAATAAGGGTTTTTACTTAGAGATAAACTAGACCTAGATATTTTGCCTATTTTTGGATAGCACTTATGGACTTGATGGCTCAAGGAAGATATTATGTAAGAACTAATTTTCAGTTTGTCAATAACCTTCCATCCAACACAATAAATAAACATATAAGCAGAATCTTCCTTATGGTATACTTGATGCTGTGGACTTCTCTGTGGTAGGTAATGCAAGTAAGAATGATAAACTCATATTTTTCCTTTTGTCTTTTTTTTTCCTTTTTTAAAATATTTTTTTGTTCTTTCTTCTCTTTATTTTCTTTTTTCTTATTTTTTTCCCTTTTGTATTTTTATTTTTTCTTTTTTTTTTTGTAATTTTTCCTTTTTATCTATTTTCTTTTTTCTTTATTTCTCTTGCCTCTTTTGTCATCTATTTCTGGGGGATTTTTCCATTATTTTCTTTTTATATAAACCTGTTGAATCTTTCCCATGAACTCAATTCAGTTTTAATCATCCAGAAAGGACCCCCATGAGCTGCAGAGACTGAGACCACCATCTTAAAGTCCTGATTCTTTTCCTCCGTGGCATGCACTACAGCTGCTCTAGTTTCTTTGGAGGTTATTTTAGACCAAATGGAAAACACCTACCCAGATGGACCTCTCCACCTACAATAGATGACGTCCTCTAACGACTCTTTAACTCTAATGTATCTGATTCTTTTTAGAAACATGAAACAAGATTATATAATGTCCCAGTACTTCCTTTTAGCTAGAAAACACCTAGTAGACAATGTTTTTAGAGGAATTTTGGATAGCATAATTTCACCAAAAGCAGCACAGTCATGTAATTTTAAACCTACTGAGGATTCACCTGTCTTCTGATCAGGAGATAGTTTCAGGATTCAGGATGTGAAAACCAAAAAATATACCCAACAGTTTGAAGCAGCCAGTATTTTCTAGTGGTTTATTTCACAGTGTTTAATTTCACAGTATGTCCACTGATTAACCACTACAAAACAAACCTTCAAAGGTAATTAAGAAGATTTTTCTGATCATAGAAATTCATTCTGGTGTCAATGTTCTGTAGAAAGAATACAGTGGCCCAGACTGCATTGTTGGTAAATAGACAATGGGACATATTCAATCCAATTAAAGCATCTATATCTAAAATTCCAGGTTGTTTGACTTTCCCACCTTGATTAGAGATTGCTTTTATGAACAGTGAAACCTTCAAGTTTGATTGACTCAGTACAAACTAAGTAGCAAACCACTTCTTGAAAAATGGATTTATATAGTAAAAAGGTCAAGTTTTTTTTTTTTTTTCCAAGAAAAGGGAAATATTCTTTATACAAATAGAATTGAAATTTTAAAAATTGCAAAATTATTTGTGCTACTTTATGATGTATCAACCCTTTCATGGTTCCTGTGATTAGACTTCATCCAATTATAAAAATTTCTAAAATTCAGAATGGGAACAACCTTGGAAAAAATGTATTTTAAAGATTGTAAACAAATATTCCACACACAGACACACAGACACAAACATATCACTTGGGTGTTTTTATGCTTAGAGAAAACAAACCAGTGTAAGCTGTAATAGAACTGCTAATGAGCTGATGTTATCTACCAACCTATTTAAAATTCTGTTCTCTTTCTGTTTTGCATTTGTTGAGGTTGTAATTTTAATTTTCAAGTGCAGTCTTATTTCTTCTCCTTAGTCTTCAGCTTTCCCACACCACTGTGCACAATCCATGCACCCACACAGGCACACAAATCACAGCCTGACTTGGAGGAATCATTTATGCTTCAGTGCTCTGTCTTGAGTTGCTTCCATTTGTTAGTACCTGGTACATGTTTATTTTTCAGGGGATGGAGACTGTAATGCCAACCAGAAACCTAGGGATGATCTGGAGACAAGAAAAAACAAGATATTTCCTATGGTTTATAGTGTAAAGATATGTTATGTGAAGGAAGGCAATGTGAAGGGGATAGGTGACTTAATTTCTCTATTTCAAATTGTGTATATATATTTTTATAAGTCAGTATTAAAGTGTTTGACACTACTGAATTATGTCAAAACCTTAACATTGAATTCATCACAATTTTGTTTAATTTTTCTTAGTTAAATATAAAAAAGATGTAATCTCTTGATAAATTTTAATCAAAGCTACATTCCTACTATTTATTCAATTTGATAAGTTCTTAAAAACATAAAAAGAAGTTACAAAGCATTATAGGTGATGTCAGGATCTTCACAATTTAATAATTAATAAAGCAGATTGAATCAATTAAACTGCTCCAATGGCAATCTCATCAATTTTTTGAATTATTATTCACTGCATGTGCTTTCCAATTGCTTTTCCTAATCTAATTTTAAATGTCTGAACAACATCTCCTGGAGAATATCCCAGCATTCCCTGGGAGAATCATACAAGCCAACCAAACATTTTCACAGTATACTTTTCAGCTGAACATTTGCTTCAAGTCTTTCATCATTACTGTACTCCTTTATCTATTTTAATTTTTTATTGCCTTTATTTGGCAAAAAATATTTGTTCCTCAATAGTATGGTTAAATATTTTCTACAAAGCAATCATTCTGCTTTTGAATTGCATAAAAATATCTGAATTTGCTACAATTTATGTTTCCTAAGAAAAATTGATCCAAACAAATATTAATAAAAAACTTCCAGAAGCCTTCATCACATTCATATACAAAGACTGATTTTCCAGATTTTAGCAAAAGATGAAGCAAGATCAATTGACCCTGAGACAGGATTTATTGTGATAATTTTGAAATAGCTCTAATTATAGATGTGCTTTTATGAGAGGCAAACACAAATGTGGGATCATTTCAGTACATTGCAACCAGTCTATGTCTGATGTCAGAATTCAGGAATCTTGTGGAAAAATGTATACTTGAGTAGTGGATTCCTCTCTAAGTAATAGGTTGTCTTCTGTAGAGAACCAAGGAGTAGATATCATGAAAAAGGAAAGAATGTGCTCTGTTTGTATGTGGTTTTATGTGTATCACCTCCTTAAACTGTTTGGATAGCTGATCAACAGAGAAGACTATAATCTCAATTTCATGTAAACCTCTGGATAAAATAATGGTGACTGTAAGTCAGAGAAGATGAGATGGTCAAATTTGGAGGGGAAAAAACAAGTGAGTCACAGTGGTGAAATTACCAGTTAAATGAGAAACATCTGGAAGAATAAACAAAATTGATTGACTAAAAGTATTAAAAGGATAAATATTAAGTGGTTGTCGCTCAAGCTACAGTAATTTCCATGAATCCTTATGAAGAAGGCTTGGTTTTTGAAAGAGCTAGATGAAGATGGGAAAAAGTCCGTCTCATCATAATGATCTTAATGGTTAAATATTCTCTTAAGCTGTCAAGTTGTTTGCTTTAATTCTTTCCTCAAATAGTGAAGCCACTCTGCACACAGCAGTCCCCTTAAAAGCTGTGTCCCTCACACAAAGTTTCTTCAAAGCATGGGTCTTGGGAATTTTACCAGCACAGTAGTCTAGTTAGGGAATCACAGCCTTACTTCTACCGTAAAATGTAGGTGCAGCATCAAATCCCTTGGCTCCTGAGCAGGCCATTTGTTTCATTAGTGGACAGAAAGGATGAGTAGAGTTCAGAAACTGAAGGCCATATGCAGAGGCAGGATCTTAACTGCTGGTTCACTCAAGGACCAGGTGAAATGTCTTAGAACAGTAGAAATAACTTAAACTTCTTCCTGACTAATCAAGTGATGGAACAGAAAAGATAATTCTCTTGTACATGGGATAAGGTTTTATTGCCTTTACTGTTCTTTTTTTAGCAGAAAGTTATGTAAATATTTAGATGTAAAAGTCTACCTCTGCACTAGATTTCTCAGCTTCTGTTACCATCAAGAAAACTCAGAGATTTTATCATTTAAAAAGCATCTAATTCACTCAATATAATCTAGATAATTGCTTCTGATTTCCAAATTCCAGTTGAGAGCAGTGTAGGCATTTTGCCATCAGGCCTGACACATATGGATATTTCATACTCTCTCATAACCACAAATGACAATAGATGGTTTACTTCAGTCAGTTGAAGCGAACTCTTTGCTTGAAAAACACAATAAAGCCTACAGAGCTATTCAGCTTATGAAGTTTAGACGTGGGTTTTAGGACTAAGTTTAGACGTGGGTTTGAGGACTAAGTTTACATAACTTTTTGGACAATCAACATTTATGTACTACTCTGTAAACTTAAATATATTCTATGTAGACAACTTGGCACCAATGTCTTCCTTGTTTCCTGGACCATCATTATACTTTATCCAGTGTACCTGTACCTGTCTTGCACTACAGGACCCAGAAACAGGCATAAAACTTGAGATGTCTCACTAGTGCTGAGTAGAGGGGAAGGATCATGTTCCTTAAACTTCTGATAACATTCTTGGTAGGATGGTCCAACAAGTTATTGTCCTTCTTTGCTACAAAAACCAGACTGTTCATTCAATTTCTTGCCCACTGGAAACCCCCAGATCTTTCTCTACCAATGATTCTTTACAGACAATATGTCCCCAGCTCATCTTGGTACCTGGAGTTATTTTTCTCCAAGGCTTTACATTTTCTTTAGTTGAAGAATTTTTGTTGTCTCTTTAGGTCTTCTTATTCTGGAAATATTTCTTTGTCTGGACTTCAAAGTTACTATCTTCTGAACTTGAATACCTTTGTGAACATTCTATACTTCATTAGGCAAGATGATGAAGTATGCTTGGGAGAACAAAGTTCTCTCACTCCAAATACCCAGAAATAGTCTGAGAGACTTTTTACCTTTTTATTAATTTATAGAAGGAATATCCCTTCCATAGGTCCTTTGAAGGAAAAAAAATCTCCCAAACTATTTAATTACACTTTAAGGGTGCCAGCTTCGTAGCAGTATAATGACCCAGAGGATCATTCGAGTTATGGCAGACCTTCCTGAAATTTCTTCTTCACTCTTTCCAGGAAGGCACTCCAGGTGCTCTCATTTCATGGCTCTGCATTCCACGGGTGGTCTGATGAGGAAAATCTGGGTGATATGGCATCAAGTTGCAGAGGATTTCATCCTTTACAAACTTTATCCTACTCATTAATTCAAAAATTATTGCAGAACAATGCATATGTTCTGAACTATGCAAGTTCTCATCGAATGTTGCCTTACAACAATGCACAGAGGTCATAAGGTAGCCTCCTAAAGGCTTTTCTGCCCATTTTATTCCTGCATTCCCTCTCACCTTCAGCTTCTGCCTCTGCACATGCTTGTCCCCTCCTCTTTGTCTGCCTCTCCTTGTCTCCTCTCAATGCATCAGAGCCAAGAAAGTCTGAGATTTACAACAACTGTGTGATACCTACTCCACTGCAATGTCAATTTAATTTGAACCAATATAACAACCCTGATACTAATGCAGGACCAGAGACCACAATGATAGTACAACATCCGTCTCTTGTTAAGCTTCTTGCACCTGTTATTGCTTCCCTCTGTAATTGCCCTAGATCAAGAGACCTACTGTAAATGTGTTAAGTTTTGCTGACAACACAAAGCTGGGAAGATGCAGGAACTTAAGAGGCAAGGAAAATTCAACAAGATTTCTGGGCTCTGGGCTGTTACGCAGCAAATGAAATTCGGTATTGACAAACACACATTAATGTAATTGGTCAAGGGAAGTGTGGGACTAAGAGAGCAAAACTGCTGAGTAGGAAAAGGAAGGGTTTAAAGGGACTCTGATATAATGTTCCTATCAGGGCTGACACGAAAAATCTCTGTTCAACTACAGAAATCATCTTTGAATGTTGAATTGCTCTTTACCTGACTTAGAGTTCTGAATATTACCTGTTTCTGAAATATTTCACTGCATTTAAGTGGTAAATCTGTTACCTAAATGGGAAACTGAGGCCTCATCACCTCATAAAAAGAGACTTACCTCATTGAGTATTTGCAATAAGTGACTTTGATCACTTGCAACCTAAACGCCAATGCTATTTGTGGGATCTGTCTTTATCAAACCAACATCTGCACTAGTAATTAATTATTAGATACTTTACTGAGCAAAAAAACTAATCAGTCCTTTTTTTTTTTTTTTTGATAGAATAAACCCCATATTTCTGATTGTACTATTTTCTGAAAGGGTTGTGTGTGTCCCTTTGAGGTGGATTATCTGAGGACTAGCATATCAGAAATAAGTAAGAATGTGATTCATCTTGTCTAACTTCAGTTGTCTAAAATTTAGAGGCCTTAGTCTAATTTCATTACCTAAGAATTCCTTCATGACAGTCCACCTAATAATACTAATACTGTTCCATGAGAAACATAGTTTTTTAATTGTTTCTTTTTACATTCCTTCTCTTTCTCCTTTTCCAGCCTTCATTCACAGTACATTGCCATTTTTCTTCTAATATGTATGTGTCAGGCAAATTGCAGTGCCATGAGTCCTATGGATTGAAAACATGAAGATATGAATATCACCTAAAAGGTAAGAAAAAAGGACTTTTTTGCTACCTGGGTTGCAGGTCATAAAGAAACATGACTGTCAATGTCTTTTTGAACTCTCACTTTTCTTGCCATGTTGAAAACTTTAAATTCTTGATAATAATCTGCTACAGTACCATGAGTCCTGTCCTTCACTTATTCCCTAGTCCAGTGGTCACTGAATCAATTTTTTCATTCTCACATGGAGGAGCTGAGCTCACTCTGTCTTGTTGAGGGCTTGTGTATATCTAAAATACTGCAGTATTTTAGACTTGCTTGCAGTGATGTCCATGCTGTTCCTTATATGTATGTCTGCAGCACTGGTCTTGAGATCCATGTGGGTTTTTTTTCATTTTCCTCAGACTCCTTGAACCAGGGCAGGAATTTAAAATTAAAAGGAGATGATTAATTCAGCCTGAGTGCAGCACAGGGATATTAAAAACTGTAGAAAAACAGAAAATAAACTGTAATCCTTGAGACTGTGAGAAAGATTTCTCCATGCTGGTGAGATTTTTGTTCTTTAAAACCAGGTTAGTGACTGCATTGAGGTCATCAATAATTTATGACTATGCAAGTCCATTCCTATTAGTCCTGTTGGCATGGTCAGACTACATTTAGACTTTTGTGGTACACAGGCTCAGCCTCCAGATCATGCTCATCACTTATTCAAGCTGATTATGACTTGATTTTCATTTAGAAGAAGCTGAGAGGTCACCCAGTGGGTAAACTCAGGCAAGGAATTGATCCAGATGCTGAGTATCTGGGTGCAAGCTCTTCCTGCTTTGCAAGAATGGATTTGATTGATGAGAGCTGAATTAGAGTGCAGACCAAGCTCAAGCATAAAACTATTGTCACAGTAGGGTGAGAATAGTGGGACCTCATGCCTTTCCCCACTAACGGTAATGTCATGGCTTTGATCCTTTTGCACTTTAGACCTTTTCTATAAAGCATGAACAAAATTCCATTATGACAGCTTGATGTGACCTGACAAATATTCCATCATATAAATAAGGCATCCCATAAGGAAAAAGTTAATAAAGAAAAAACAGAGAAAAGTTTCCTCACTACTTGCTTGAAATATCTCTGTCATGGTAGTGCTTACCTCAGGCCTCAATGTAAGGTCAACATCTTGCGTGTGTAAAATAAACTTCTGCCTAATTCAGGGAGAAGTTAAAGGTGCGGGAGGAGAAAAAAAAAAAGTAGTTTTGATGAGCTGGAAGCATTCATTGTGCACTAATAGTAATTTTTTTTCTGGAAAACACCAGCAACTTATCAAGGCTGTGGACTCTCATTTCCTTAGTGTTTTAGAAGAGTGATGAAGTGACAAAATATACTTTTATGTTCCTCCAACAATTAGATTCAGGACTTCTGAGTTGGTATAATTTGATGGTAAATTTGTTTTTTCTTTGAGGACTCTATTCCTAACTCTGGTAGGTTTTGTTAACCCTACTGTAATAGATTAGGCAAAAAACTGAAATTCAAACATGAAATTAAATATTACAAGGATTTTCATTATAACATAGTAAATTTTGTTTTACATTAACAAAAACATTTTAAAAAGTAAACCTCAAAATCTGCATTCACTCCCAACCTATTAATGAGTGCTTTTGCTCCACTTCCAAGTTTCATCAATTTTGGTTTCAGAATAATCAGCAACAACAGAGGCAAGAGTTTAGGACAGGACACGAATTTCTTGGAAGATGTTAGCAAGCTGTGAAAATCAACTTTTTGGCCTGGAGTAACTGTTTACTTTCCTAATTCTCATTTTATATCACAGAGGGAGGTGAGACAGCATTTGCCCCAGAACAGAAGAAGATAATTTATCAGATGGATTCCTACCGACTCCTCCAACAGCCTATTGTGACCTTTGGTTATTAAACCTTTTGACTGTTAGTTAATTTCAGCAGTGGGGAGGCTATTAGCTGACCAGCTAGATTCCCTGCCCAGCATCTGCTAACCAATGACTTGTGATCTGGGCAATAAAACTGAAATTACATCTGGACAATAAATATATTTTGGCTTCTAACACAATGAGAGGTACCATTCTACCTCAATTTATTGATTTTTTTAAAACATATGCCAGAAGACATGTTGCTATGTCTTAATGAAATAACATGATATTGGCTTTTATCCATCCATGAAATATGTTTTTACATAGGCTATTGATGCTAGGAATTTTTGATAGTCTAGGGGACAGAAAGGTGGAAGATGAGAAGAAATAAACAGCAGCAGCAACAGAACTTATATGTCAAATTAATAAAAAAATATTATTTCAATCTTGTTACAAAATGAGAAGAAAACTTAGTTTTGGAAGCAGCACATGCTCATCAGCAGATATCACAGTGTTTATGCCCTGACTGCAGGCATGTGGGTAAAAAGAAGGTGTAATTTGGTCAACAGGAAGGACTCAAGTCATATGTTTAATACTGAAAGTCTTTTAGCAGTAGAACTAGAAGTGATTCCTGAAAACAGTAAGAAACTCATACATTTTGATATAACTTCTAGTAACCCTGGTGACTAACAGCAAGAGGAATAGGGGGTGAAATATGGCCACTCCCTAGGTCTGGTTCAGTAGGAGGAGGAGTGCTTCAAGTGCTTATTCATCAGTGTGACATGTTCATAGGTCTGCAGTGAGAGCTGAGATATCTAAAGAAACCTGCAGGAGCTTAGTGATTGAAATGCTTTTGAAATTCATGGAATCATAGAATAATTTATTTTGGAAAAGCCGTCTAAGATCAAGTCCAACCAGTAAAACAGCACTTCCAAGTCCACCACAAAAACATATCTGTAAGCACACCAACTGTACATCTTGCAAACATTTGGTGACTTGACCACTTACCTGCATTGAGTCACACTGTTCTAATGCTTGACAACCACCTTTGTGGAAAACCTTTACCTGTTATCCCATCTAAACCTTCCCTGGCACAACTTAAGTCCATTTCCTCTCATTCTATCATTTGTACTTAGGAGAAGAGACCAATATTTAGAGAACAAAAAAGAACATAGCCTTCAGTTCAGGAAGTTTATGGTTAATATTAGAGATAATACACTTTATTTTCATTATAGAAGCTATATTTCAATACATGAGGTGAAATTCAAACATTCTATTAACATTTGTGAGAGGTGTGGGCACTGTAGTCTGAAGTGTTTTGTAACTCTTCACTCTTAAGATTTTAAGGAACTGGGAAGAACATAAGAAACCAGGCCAAAAGAAACCAAATTAAAAGAAACCAAATTCAAATGAAATAACTCAAAAGAAATGAAAGCAAGGCCAAAAAAAAAAAAAAAAGAGAGAGAGAAAAATAGTTTGCTGGCTTTCTCTCTGAACTTTATGATTCAGATATGCTAGTGCAGTGTTTTAAAGTCAAGATCTCAGTGAAAAGTGGTAGGGTCTTAAGTGCAATAAGCTTTCATTGAGTTTTAACATTCCAGAGAAGTGCTGTAGACCTTGTTTTATAGCTCTTTTGTGACATGCAAAGCTATACATTTTCCACTGAGACCTTCTTGTGTTACATTTAAACTGTGATTATTCAGCCAGTTTCATTATAGTTGACACTTGTCTGTGACAGCAGGATGAAACTACAACCTAAATTCAACCCACACAAGTTTAAGCTTTTAAAGACATGGTCTCAAGTAAAAGCCCAATCAACTAAAACTCCTTCAAGACCACAGTGATGGAAGCTTGGGAGCTCAACCAGTTCAATCACCCTAACATCCCTGTGATGCAGTAAGAGTGCAGATTTGTCTCTCTATAAAGAAAGACACGATTGCTGACACTTTTGATTAAAGAGTTTCATGTAGGCAGATGGAGCCTCAGGTTAGGGTACATGATCTGGGCTCCTAAAGAGAGCCCTCAAATCTAAGAGTTGTTTTTTTATTTAATTAATTTCCCATGGATAATATTTTCCCTCCACATTCTTTCTGTGCTTTATAGTTTGCAGACTTTTCCCTAAGTTCAAGGTTGATGATGTAATTGTGACTAAAGGAAATGAAGCATTTGGCTTCTCTTTAGAGGCTTTTTTGGTAACACACCACATTACAATTCTTGCTTGTCATTACATCCTGCCAGCTTTCTGGCACTACTTTTTTTTTTTTTCTGGCTTCAGTTTTACTAGTATGCATTATTCATCAGAAAGGGAAAGAAAAAAGAAAAAAGAAAGAGAGAAAAAAAAAGGAGATAAGAATAATTTGCATTTCCTGATTGGAAGCCAGGGATTATTCATCATTGCCCTGTACATCTCTTATAAAGATGATAAATGAATGTATATTAACTGAACCCTAAAACAAAATAATGTGTTTTCCTAAAAGTTTTGCAGAGATGCATTTCCATTGTAATTAGTTTACTTTTTTTAACCAAGTGCTGTTAAAACACCATCAAAATGAAAGCTGAATTCTAAACTGTTTATAGGAGGTGGGAGAAAGTAATGGACTATTCAGTGGGTTTTTCCTTTCTCTTTTAGGACTACTGAAAATAATTCAAATTGGGGTCTAGCTTTAAAATAATAATAATAAATAATAATAATAAAAATAAGTCAAAATACAAAAAATAAATCAAAGGCAAGAACAACAGCAAAATCAAAATCCTCTTCAAGGAAATTACATTGGAATTAGCAGATAACTATAATGTTAAGAAAATTGTTACACATTTTTGCCTCATAAGAGATATAACAATCATTTATACTCCTCCAAACAGAAATAAGGAAGAGATTGGTCTTTTCATCATTTTTTTCTGTCTTGATTTATTGAGCTTGTCAAGGTTTAAACAAGGCACTTGGCCTCCAGCACAGGCTTGAACCCACAGTGTTGTTCCCAGCCATTCCCTCTCTGTTCCTCTCCTACCATGCTGTAGAAGTGAATTTGGCTCTAAGCTAGGCAGGACATCATCCCATATGAGACATTATCTTTCAGTGAAGTAAAAGCCCCTTTGTAGGGGTAAAATTGTAATAAGGAGACAGCTGGACCACATAAGACCTGGGCAGGGGGTGGAGGAGTGGGAAGGAAATAATGCTGTGCATAAATGTTTTGAAGGCTGGTTTAATTTTTTTGTAGAAAAATGTGTTTCCCATAAAAAAATCTATTGTTCTCAAACTATTGTCATTTTCAGCAAACCACAACTAAAAAGATGACAGGAACTAATAAAAACAGGTACACTGAATTTACTTCAGTTAACATTTTTCGAAAGCACTCTCTTCTGCTACCTTTCTGTTCCCTTTTTTCTTTCCATATCTTCCCTCTCCTTCCCTACATTTTTCTGAAACATCTTTCAATTTAAAAAAAAAAGAGAAGGAAAATAACATCTATTTTTTAAATGTCTTAATATTTTTTTCAAAAGTCAAAAAAATTTTTTATTAAGAAAAGCACCACCTGGAAATTTCATTAATATTATTTATCAGTCTGGACAGAGTCTGAATTATGTGATCTCAGATCATGATGGCAAACTACTGTTGTTTATTTTTCTTTTCCAGATACTGCAATTATGTTCTTGAAATGAAGAATTGCTGGGAACTTTCAGCAGCACTGACAGAATTTTGTTGTTTTCATTGTTTTGCAAAGCAGGGAAATAGGACTCAAAGACTGGGTTCCCAACACCCAGAGGGAAAAATCTCTGGTACTATAAACAGTTCCCTAGAGAAACTCAGCTCAGTGCTTTCACAAAGCAGGACATTTTCAGACTATTATTTCCATTAAACACGAAATTAACTGCCTGTAAACTTGTTCAGTTATTTGTTTTTACTGGCCTGTAAAAGCATAAAACATAAATACATAAATAAATATTTATAATGCATGGATAACAGTGCTAGCACATGCCATAAGCCATGCCAGGAAAAAGGAAATAAATCAAGGTTCGTGGCAGAGAGATGCCACTTGGTTTGATTTGTAATAAACAACTTCACTTACTGTTACGTGCCTTATTCCTATATATTATTTTGTATTAGAGTTTTACTCAGACTTTTTCAATGTGCTAGCCACTCTTCAAAGAACAATCACAACCTTTAGAGACTTGAGTCGTGCCATCCAAGTTTAGGCACTTAACTGAAGCCCCTAAATTAAGCTTTCTCTGTGGTCATTGTAATAATTTAAAAAGCCAGAGGGAAAGCCGGGGTGTATATGAACCTCAGTCACACCTGGAATTAAAATTTTTCCGTGCTTGCTGAGATGGCTGAGAGCTTATTCTTCTACCTTGCATATGACAAGGGTTTCATGTTCAAAGTAATTTTAACAAAATTGACATTTTCTAAGAACATGAATGAAATTTCCTAACTATAAGCTCTTATTTGCATCAGTTTAGACCTTCCTGAAAAAAGACTTCTAGATGCTTGAATCTTTCATTTCCCCAGCAACCCTTTTGCAGACTGCCCTTCCAACTGTGAAGCCTTCTGCATCAAAAATTGAAGTCACAATCCTGCTACTGAAACAATTCACCAAGAGAAATACAGAATAACATCCCATGCTGTTCTTCAGTGGTGACAGGCTGGGCTGCAATGAGAAGGAAATATCAGCTTAAGGAATGTAAAACTGAGTTTGCCATTTGGGAGGAAAGTCTCTGGAGAACACCTAAACGTATTCTGTGGGCTAACATGTGCCAAGATATGGTTCAGAGGAATGCACAAAGGAGAACATTTACTAAACCAGTAACTCCTCCTCCACTACTGAGTTTTCCTTTCACATCCTCCCCCTTCTTTTAATTCCCTAGAGCTCAGTTTGGAGAACATAACTTTCCTTATATCAGTAGTCAAGGAGTGGGCACGGCGCTTGAATACATTTCTTCTTGTCTCAAGCTTTCAGCAAGGAAAGCCTGGTTTCAGCCCTGGATTGTGATCAGCATGGCTAAAATTCACTGTAGTTGAGCTTTTGTGTGCAGTAATGTTTGCAAGAGGTGAATACCCTATTTTCCTGCAGGGGCATTTGCAGTGATTTTTTCCTTCATATGTGTGACACGTTAGGTAATATAGCCTGAGTACTTTTGTTATTACTTCCATGGGAAAACATTAACTGATTTATCTGATTAAAATTTGAGGTGGCAGCAATAAATAAACAGAATACTCAATAAAGTCTCGTTAATTGTGACACTTGTTTCTTTTGTTAATTTTAAAGCATTCCTTGACATTGTGTAATGTCACTGCAAGTAACACATGAGAGCTTTGGGGTTTTTTTATTACTGCTTAGTTAAGAAATAACTTACTTTGTCCCACAGCAAGCAAGTTTCTTTCAGTATTATTCCACACAAGTTGCAGAGGTCTCTGAACACCACCCGTGGTCATTAGGTCATTTTTTTTTCTGCAGCTTTTCCAGTAGTTACTCACAAACTGATAATTTCTACCAAACAGATGCACTGCAGTGCTGGGCTGTCATTTGTTAGTATTTTCCTTCAGCTTCTAGCCCTGTGGCCCTCTCGCAGGCTCTGTCTACATGCCAGTGTGCTGTAATGATAAATAACATTATCGACCTATAGGTATGCATAAAACATTAGATGGATCGTGTGTTTTCCGGACTACTCAACTTTCATGAACTGCATTTCAAGTTACTTTGATCAGGTCTCTTTGCTCTGACATCATAGTTTTGGAGTGGGTAGTGGGGTAACATGGGCAGAAATAACTCCACAAAACTCAATGAAATATATATATATATATATATATTCTCTCTTGTCGTTGCAAACTGAACAGTTATTTCAGCTAATTTCCTAAACCGCAGGTAGAAAACTGAGTTTAAAAATTTAATTAAAAACAAGTGTATATTGATAAGTAAAAACTGCCATTTTCTTCCCTCCTCATTTCATTAAACAGGTGCAGTCAGAGAACTTAAGTTTAATAATAGAAAACTTTCATTTAAAATATTTCCAACTTGATTAAATCTATTCAAAGTTTGAAAGGGTTTCTTTTGTTTTTTTGCAAATTCATAAATTATTTTAGAAGGCTAAATTAAATTTTCAGCAATAACCCAGCATTCAGAATTCTAAATCCCTTGTATTTCAAATATGATGAGATTTTTAAGCATGAAAGACACAAATGAAAATTAAATTATCCCACAATGTCTTTAAGCACCTAGGATTTCTTATACATGTATCTTTTTTGCACCTAAAATATATTTGTTTTCTGTCATACCTTGTGCATATGTGTATTTATGTGCATGGGTATATATAGGACAAATAAATGTAAGGGGGTGTGTGCAAGTATGAATCTATGATCATGAAAAATTTTTTTAATCTTTTTTGTTTTTATGAGGAAAAAATGTAAGTTATTCCTCAATTTTACAGAAGGGGGAAAATGCAATGGAGAAAAAGTGTCCAATTTATTTTTTCCTAGTTGCAACTCAAATTAATTCCTCTCATGCACAATGCAAAAATCATGAAAAGTGTAATGATTCAGGATCAGTCCCTAATTTCTTCCCAGAACACTTTCTGACATTAGTGAAATGAAAGGAGGAAAAATAACAAAAGTAAATAAAACAGGTGACAAATCTTTAAATGAAATAACTGCCAAACAAGCAGAATAATTTATGTTAGAGGAGAGAGAGGTCATCTGGCCCAACTCTTCACTCACAGCAGGACCTTAACACAATATGAGTTCAATATGACATGAGGTCAGTAACACAGTTTTGTATTAATTCTTTTAGAAAAATAAATTAGATGGCTCTAGGAAAGAGATATGGACAGTCCAAATCTTGCATTTCCAACCACAGAGAGATAAACTTAGCCTTAAACTGGCATACTAACATTCAAAACTTACCCTAAAATCTTACTTGTACATTTTTATTCCCTTGCACAAATAATTAGATTAAAAACTTATAGAAAATTCCCACAGAAAAAATATTGTTAAGAGATAATTAAAGCGAAGATCAGACACACAATCTCTTATTTAAAATTTCAGCACTAACCCCAACAATATCTTCCTTGAGTATGAATTGAAAAGGTTTAGTTCATTACAAATGAACATTAAGAAACCTGCATTCAGCCATTCATTATTTGAGATATAGTCCCTGCACCTCATGCAGTAAAGGAATTGAAATTTCTAAGAGTTTTAAAACTCTGGAAGTGTTTCTGGAGAAATTGAGCCCTTCTTCTCTAATCAAAAGATTTTTTTTTTCATCCTTTTTTTCCCCTGGAATCAGAGAATTTTTTAGCTCATGTTAAATTTGTAATTAATTCAAATACTACCTTATTCTTCTATGCAGCCTCTTTGCTAATTGAAAAAACCTATATGATTCCTTTCAGCTGAAGAATCCATCAGATTATATATCTATATATATATATCTATCTATATCTATATCTATATCATCTATATCTATATCTATGAATGTATATTAAAATATATACAAATATATATATTTTCATATAAATATATAGATATGGATATCTAAATTCAAGGATGAATTAATGAAAACAGACTTATGTCTCGTATTAGTCTATTAGGAAAATAGGAATTTTTTTTTTTGAGCTGGGTTGTTTTCCTTCCCTTCCTCTCTCTATTTCACTGCCAAAGCCCCAGTAGAGTATGAATGCAGAATATCAGCCCATCTTCTAATATATGCAGCATAATCTTCTTAAAATGAGTTTTCACTTCAAGGAACAGAAGGGCTTAGAGATGAGCAGCATGGCTTTTTTGTATTTGGCATCTCATTATACTTAGTACTATTTTTTCATTCTAAGAACAATTGAATATCATTAATGAAGGAAAATTATCCCTATATATTCTTAGGAATTTTTGTTTTGTTTTGGTTTGTTTGTTTGTTTGTTTTCCTTTATTGGGGCATGGAGAAGGAAGCAAGAGGCAGAATAAGGCTTTTTATTCATTCACGGAGAAAAAGAAGATGCCTTTATATTTCACATTCCTTCATCACAGCTTAATATTTTTCCCCTTTCTAGATAATTCCACCTCAACTAATTCTATGAAAACATTAACAAATGGACATTTGCATAAATTCAGGATGTGGAAACAGGGAAATAAAATATTGTGCAATAATTATTTTTGTTTTAAGTGAAATAGCCTGAAATGTCATTTGAGGAACTGAGAAATTCTTTGGCATATTTGAGTATAGATTTAATTTATCATGGTTTCTTGACTCAAACTCAAACATAGCATCAGTTTGAAATCCAACATCTTCCCTTGGGAAACCTCAGCTGAGTTCTTTACTGATTAAAGCCAATGAAGCTGGACCAGCAGACAATTTGCCCAAATATCTATTTGCATGGATAGTTTGCATTACATTAGTGTTTAGTGGAAATTCAGGGATTCAACATGTCTCTTACATGTTTAATTATTTCTTTTAAATAGTTTGTAGAAGGCAGGAAGTGTACTCATGTCCAGCATAATATTGTTAGATTACAAACACTATAAAACTGAGGAGTTGATGCTGGTGGAGCAATATATTACTTCTTTTGTTCTATCCAATGTACAGCATCCATAATCCATGTCATGATTTCTTAAGACCACTGACAATCAATTAAATTGTGTCATACCCCCAAAAAAAGAGACAAAGAACAAGGAATAAGAAATAATAGAAGAATGATTAGGAAAAAAGCTAATTCTCAAATCCTAGACCATGACTCAGTGTATTAAACAGTAAGAATGGTCACACAGATTGTCGTATTTTCTGGTGGTGTCTCAGATAAAGATGAAATTAAGGCACAAAGCTGAAAGGCTTCAGTACCAACAACTTTTGTAGATAAATGGACCACTTATAGAGAATAGACCACTGGCACACCTGTAGAGATCAGCACAGAAAGATCTCCTTAGCAACAGAGATTTAGCTGGTGGGACACTCTATTTTTGTGTTTAATCGCTTCAGCCCAATACATAGCCCTCCTGTACTTTGGAGATCTGCAAGCTGTGTGAGACCTACTGCCATAAACCACCACCAGATGCTAGGTTATGCTAGGTTCCAGTTCAGCTCAGCTTGATTCAAATAGGCAGCGGGCCAAAAGCGGCCTCAGCTTCATTTCAGAGCCTTGAACTGCTGTACTTACTGGTCTTGGCACACACTTTTCAGTCAGCCAGCACACATTCAGATGACAATAGAAACCATCTCTGAACTAACCATTTTCTTTTTATCCATTGTCTTTTTCATAACCACTACCACAGGTGTTCATCCTTCCAAAATGTAAACATCTCTCAAGTTTGCTAAACTTCCTAGAGACAATCACCTCCAGGGAATGATTCCTTAATCTGAGTTTTGATTCACTTTTGAAAGCTGTTTATATTCCTCAGTGATCATAAACATGGCATGATTTCTTAGAGAAGTGGGATTCAATTCTCAGCATAAAACAAATTAATCATTGCATCATTTCCTATATGTGAATTAGAGTTTTCAGAGGAACTCTAAATAATACATTTACTGGAGCTTGCTTCATTTTATAAAACACAAGTCACTGAAACAACCATGATGCCTTAAGAGACTTGTATATGGACTCTAGGTAAGAGTATCCGATAACTTCACATCATATTTGTCAGTCCCATGTGGATACCTCTGAAACCCTAACATATCTGTATTGAAATTGAAATTGCCTTCCTGGAATGGTTGAAGGCCAGACTAGATAGGACTCTGAGAAAACTGGTCTAGTGGAAGGCATCCCTGCTCATGAAAAGAGATTGTCTTTAAGGTACTTCCAATCCAAACTATTCTATGATTCTATGATGACTCCATGATTGAGTAGACCTTCCAGGTTCTGTAACAAACGCTTAGATACCTTCTGTTTTCGTAGAAAACTGAGCTTCCAAAACTTAGTCTGGAAGCCCAGTCTCACTCCAAAGAACACATGAAGGGTTTGGGGTTTTTTCCCAATGAAAGATAAATCTTATATGAGAAACAAATTTTAATAATTCCTTCCAAGTCTTGCATTATTTACAAGTACAGAACAAGAGTGCATAAGCTTCTCATTTCTTTACATTGTGTGCTAAATAAACATCATCAGAAGCAAACTGCAGTACTGAAGTCAGAGATTGTTTTGTGTGACTTAATCCAGTCCACTGTGGGACCCCATGTCCGTCCTGTGCCATGCAGTGGGGCTGTTTCATGGGGCAGAAAGGGAGAGGTCAACTTCTCCCCCATTGGAGAATGGGAGAAAGCTGCAGAGGTTGATTTCTGAAGCATAGAATAAAGAAGATAAAGTTTTTTAAAATGTGCCTCTGTCTCCAAGAGTTCTCTGCATGCAACAGAAAGGAGGAAATCGTGCTCAGGAGCTGTCAGTTGGATTGCAGTAAAAACTCCAGTAATGATGCCCTGTCCAGAGAGGCTTTACCAGACTTTCCTATAATTGAATGTTCAGACCTTCTCAAGCCCCTTTCTATAAAATAAATAAACCACAAAATAAATACATAATCATTCCATTTTGATTTTGGGAACAAACTGAAAGTTATATCAGTTAAAATAAAACAAGGTTCATTTAAAGAATACAGTAATTGCAGAATGTTTCTGTCTTAGCAGGAAAATAAGCTGCATGAGAATAAGCAATGGAAAAGAACAAAAGCAGGAAAACAAAATACAATATGAAACAATCACATTAAACTATTTTTTTTCCTTCAGTGAAATTCTAGGGGTAAGAGAACTCACAGTTTGTGTGTGATTAATTTAGGGAACTGTGCACTAAAAATTGTCATTTGGCAGCTTTCATAAGAGGCTACAATGATAGCAAATTAAATGGAGGCAGATAGAGAACTAAAAAGAGCATTGAAGAGTGAGGAGCAGAGGGATTAATGCCTGTAACTTGTACAAAATCTCCCTGGACTTATTTCAGTAGTTGCTTTATACAGTAAAGAAACAGCTTCAAAGCAGTGGCCTGAAATCAAAACAAAAGAAAAAATATATACATCTGGAAGGTAAGATTGTAAGTAAGATGAGGATATTGTTTGTTTGGTTTTTTTTTTTTTTTGGTGAGAAATGCCACCGTTTCCACGTATTCCTAATTGTTTCAGATTAGTAAAAAAAAACCTCTTTTAACTTTTTTTTTTCCTACAATTGACTTCAAACATGTTTAGCCTTTTGCCAAACTGAATGCTGTGTTTTGATTAAGGCAAAGTGGATTCTTCTGTGTTTAACTTTCCTCTTGGAGAGAATACAAAAATCTTTTGAAACAACACCCCAATCTTTAATATAATTTTTTTTTAGTTTCTTGAAACATCGCAGCATCATGTCCTTCTGTCTGTTTAGATATCTACTGAGATTTTGTGCACAAAAACCACACAGTATTCATTTTTAATGTGTGTGTGCTGAGATATAAAAACATTTTCTTGCTAATGAAAGAAAAACCCAAACCATATGGGTATCAGTGGAGACCTACCACTGCTTCAACAATATCAAGTTACTCCTGGCAGGAGTCATTCCACCAGTTAAAAACTTACCTGTAGTGAGTCTATTCTCACCTCAGTCTCTATAAGTCATATGCAGTTTTAAGAGGGCAGGGATGTAAATTTATTCTAGTAAGTGGACTTTCTGGACGGTTTAACTGCCACCCAGGGATGCTGCTGTCTGCATTTCTTGAACAGGTAGTCTGAAACAACTGTCTGTACTGCAGGTACACTTGCAAAAAGGTTTGGTGGAGCAAAAGAAGTTCTCCAGGGTGAGTTTAGATGGCTACCCAGGGTCTTCATCCTGGTTGTATGTCAGGCCTGGAAGAGAATGAGTTTCCCTCAAGTGCTAAACCTGCTCACAGGATGAGCAAATGTGAGTGGTAAAATCAACAACAGTTGAATTGTTGTGACTCAACATCACCCCCCTCAACTGGCCTGGGAAGTTTACTGCTCTCTCTCCAGCTTAAAAACAGAGAAAATGTGGCTGAAATCTCGTTTCTTAATTTCTCCTTAAAAGTACTGAGCTGTGGTCTTGGGTTTGAATACTATGCCATAGGAAGGAAATCGCTGCTTTCTCACTGGTGGTTCCAAAGGTCTTCTGTGCGGGTGTGAGAATAGTGTTTCATTTCCTGTACATCTTTAAACAGTCTTAATTTGCTTTTTTCTTTTTTTTTCCCTCTTTTTTGTTGTTTTTTTTTATTTGTTATTTTGGAAGAGTGTTTAGTTTTTCTTTTCCCCTTCCCTTCCTGGAACTTCCCAGAACTTCCCTTCCCTTTTCCTTTTTTTTTCCCCTATACAGACCATAAAGTTTTCAGAATGAGCACCGTATTTTCAAGCATCCTTCTGGACTTGTAGCATAATGGAGCTTCTGGGATTTACAATAGAATGAACAATAATTGCTTTAATTCATTGTGCAAATAGAAAAGATCCTCTCAAAATGTCCATTGGAATAGGCTGAAGTCTATTATACATACATATTTCTGCTAAGATTTGTAAATATTTTAATAGATATGTGTTTCATCTGGGTAGAATTAAGTTATCAGCTACAATGGTTTATGTGCAAAATATTGTTCACAATAAGTGTGCAGGGCAGTATTAGTTATTGTTATGAAGAATATAAGCAAAGTAGTTTAAACAAAAGATAAGCAGGAGTAAATGTTATTTTGCTTTTATTTTCCTGTACTATATGACACAGGCTTTCTCTGGTTATATAGTTCTCAAATAGGATTGTGACTCAAAGCTAATGCTATTTTAGACACAATTCTTTTGGAATATTCCTTTTTGGAGAAAATTTGTTTGGCCAATCAGAAAACTATTCTAATAAGAATAATAAGAAAAATAATAAAAAATATTTTTCTATTAAGAAAAAATTTGGCAAATTTTGATTTTCCAAATTCCAATTCCTGTCCTCAGACAAATATATTTTATAATAATGGCTTCCTTTTTAAATTTTTATTTTCAAAATATGTTGTTTTTTTCTTGTTTGTGGGTTTTTTGTTGTTGTTGTCATTGTTTGTTTGTTTGTTTGTTTTTGTTGGGGAACTCTTACATGAAACTGCTCTTTCAAAAAAGTTAAATTTAAATTTAATTTAATTTAATTTAATTTAATTTAAAAATAGGAAAAAATAATGAAACCGTATGTCTGCAAGAAAAAGAATAAGAAAAATAATTTTTTTATTTCCTTAAAAATACATTGCAACCCATAGCAAGGATTGTTGGGTATTTTTAAAAAATATTTTTAAATATTTAAATATTTTAAATATTTAAATATTTAAAAAATATTTTTTAAAATTCTAATATCATTCAGATTTTAATAGGTGCATACATAATATTAATACTAAAAATTTAGAGCCTTTCCTAATGATTCAATTTTCTGATTTCTAAGTTACACAATTAATTAACTCAGTTATAGAATTATTTTTAAATATTCTTCTTTAACAAATAATTTAAAGGATTTTTTTATAATATTTTAAGATCATTTAGAAATCTGAGATTTACTTCAGCATGATGCACACACTGTATGTAAAAGCCTGTCTATTTATTTAGTTTTCATTAAGGGGAAATTAAAAGTTATTTTAGAATTTAATAGAGTTAAGATCTACCATGAACATTCCAAATGTCTTTTCAGAATTTTATAACAATGTATTTATTCATAAGAATTAATAGTATTAATCAACATAGATTTTATTTGTGTTTGTCAATTCGATCTTAATTTTTTTATAAATAATACAGGATGAAATTATAAGAACTTGAGTTTCAGAAAGAAATGGGTAGAGAAGGTTGAAGTAGCTGAACTTGTATTTTTTTTCAATTGGAGCATGATGTATTAGCAGATTAAAATGAAACATTGAATGTAAACATTGATGTGAAATAAAATTATTCATTTTGATAAGTTGATGTGAAATATACATTTTGCATCAAATTAGTATCATAAATTGAAATGACTTACAAATTCTACTCTAATTCAAATTCCAATTCAAAGGAAAAGGATTAAATTGGAACTGAGTTTTTAAAAGAAATACTTTATTCTGTTTCAAACTACTGCTTTTTAAAATCAGAAAGAACATCAGAATGGACAGTGCCTACATGCAAGTTTGAATATAATGAAAGCTCATTTTTCAAAGGAAAAACATACAAGCAAACAAATATTTTTCATCAGAACGGTTTAGGTCTAGCCCAATTCCTTACATATCCATCTTGGATGTGTCGGAATGAAGTTTTCTGGAGCAGAGACACATTTTTACCAATGTTCATAAGATAATAACACTCCAGAGAGATGTGTTTCATAAGCAGCTACCTTGTTAAGGAGATTGTTCTTAGGATGTCACAAACAAGGTCCGACACCTTAGTACCAGGAGAGGTGAAAAGATAACAAAATACAGAAAAGAAAAGAAAACCACAAAAAAATTAAACAAACATCAGCAATTACAACAACCAAAGACGAAACAAAAACACAAAACCAAACAAACCAACCAAATAAAAACCCAAACAAACAAATAAGCCCCAATACACTAAACAACTGAAGAAAAATGCTAAAAATTGTTCAGGTACTGGAAAAATGAAAGGACTCTTCTGTAACAAAAATGTTCAAGAATGCAAAAGAATTATCTGACTGAATCTAAGTGGCTATAGAGTATCTGGCATACAGAGTCAGGAATAATTGGTTTGCATTTTAGTTATCATTATTTAGTAGAATAGTCTGAGAAATTCAAGAAACTTCATTGTATACTAAACATTTAATGAACAAAATAATGGATGTTATTTTTATCAGATTATTCCCATTTGGATGCATATTTGTCAAGAAGGAAAAGGAAATAATTACTGACTATGTAATATCCAGGACTTACTGTGTGTTTCTGTGTTAAGATTTTTTTATTTGTTCTATGTTTTCAAACATGTAAGGACTCTTTCCTGTGGAAATTTTCTTTTTGGACTGTTTTTTTAGAAGCTACCATATCATCAGAAATATTTGTGCTTTAAGTCTTTCTCTGATTGCATATATTCTAATTTCCAGATCTGTTTTAAATGAAGTTTAAAAAATGAGCTATATCAAAATAAAAGAAAAATTAATCAAAATAAATCAAAGACAAACAAACTGAGCCAAAGCAAAGTAAAATAAAACAAAAAATATTACAAAACTAAATAAAATAAAATAAAATAATAAAACTGAAATGAAATGAAATTAAATGAACAATAAAACAACAAATTAATAAAACAACAAAATAATAAAATAATAAAACACCAGCCCTTTGTGCTATAACAGATGACATTTAGCCAATGTTTTATTTATCTAAGTTGTGTGATGGTGCAATAATTAGAAAATGTAATATAATAAAAAGGAAAATATGATCTGTAAAGGCTGATATATTTGTCTACAGCACACTTGGCTGTTTTTCTAATGTGTAGTATATGTTTATCTGTAATCCAGTTATGTCTGAGGTTGTTAGGCACAAATAAAGAGAAAAATTTCTTTGCCTAAAAGGAACCTGATTTCAGAGAGTTCTCCCTTCACATCAACTCAAATCTGTGCTGTTTTCAAATAAAATTATGGGGAAAATGGAGGAGAAATCATTTACCCATCACTATTTCTTTTACAAAATGAGTCAGGTGAATAGTGGCGAACATAAATGCCTAAATGTAGGTACAAGGCAGAAAGCCTCTTTCTATGAAAGCTCAGCATTTAATGACTGTAACAGGTACATCTTCCCAGACACCTCACAGAAGCAGTATTAGAAGCAAAGGAAGATTACTTGATCTTAGAGATATACCTGGAAATCAGCACAGAACCTCTAGCTTTTAAATTTATTTTTAAAGTTGTTTTTCTTTTGTCCTAAGGACATTCCTGGACATGACTGTCAATATATAAATCAAGAATTTGTTTGGGTTTTGGTTGGTTTCGGTTTTGTTTTATTTTGTTTTTATTTTTGTTTGTTTGCTTTCTTTTCTCCCTTCACTGTCTTTGGGTTTGCTTCTATTTCAGCTGAAAGATGAGAATTTCATCTCCAAATATGTGTGTCTCTATCCTAAAAGAAGGGACAATATCCTGAAAGGGACAATTCTCACATTGTTATATACAGGAGACAGGTTTAAACTACACAGTCCAGGCAGTCATGATAATACTGTCATAAAGC
This sequence comes from Chloebia gouldiae, assembly GCA_003676055.1. Lineage (NCBI taxonomy): Eukaryota > Metazoa > Chordata > Aves > Passeriformes > Passeridae > Chloebia > Chloebia gouldiae. The sequence continues at coordinate 6,939,779 of QUSF01000029.1, forward strand.
CATGGAGATTCTTGGCCTGAACACATTTATCTTCACTTGAGTTCCTGGCTGCATTTTTACAATCTGCACTGAAACCTTGGCTCCTATGGGTTACTTTTCCAAAGTAATTAACTGAGAAGTATTTTGACTGTGCCTTTGAAACCTTCTGCTGCAACTTAGTTGGGCTGTTGTTGAAGATGAGTGCTTTCTATGCATTGAATTTGGCCTCTATTTATTTGCAAGGATCCTCTATTCTCAAATGTGAGAAAAGTAGAGAAGAATTTCCACACCACAAAAGAGAGGAATCCATTAATCACTCTATACTGGTAGTTGCCAAGAGGAACATTCATCTAAGGTGTTCTCTTTTGCATGCTGGAAAGAAAGAATGAGAGCAAAAGAGGCAAAAAAAGAAGAACTTAAAATACTAATAAAAACACACAAGCAACTTTTAAAATATTGTTGGAGAGATGCACATTTTAAATATTAAAATATTAAAACTGAGGTTGTGAAATAAGTATATTACTTAGTTCTCTGTGCATTAAAATTAATTTTTCATCTTCTTATCTAAGCAGCTTTTGTATTGGCTTTTGCTGAGCATTCTTAATATTTCATATGTTTAAGGGGAAAAAAGCTGTATTCTGACATCTTAACATCCCTGAAAATGTTTAACTTTATTTCTTTTTCTTCTCCTATGCAAAAGATTTTCAAATCACTCATGAACAGGGGGAAAGATAAAAAAACAGCATAGTTTTGCTGCACCATTCGGGGCTTTATTTCCCAAATTTCCCTAGGACTGTGCAAGTCCTAGGAGTTCTATTCTTCTCTACATTATTATTTTTCTCTTCTTTGTTTCCCACTATCTCACTCATGTGGCTTGCATCATGCAGTAGCCCCAGCAATGTTGAGAACATCAATAATTTGATTGTAACTGAACAATAATAAATGATGAAGCGACTTCATCTGAGCTGGAAGATCTGGCCTTAACCTCTCTCTATTTACAGCTCTGGAAGGCTTGTATTCAGGAGAATTTAAATCAGCAGAGACATGCTGGTCCTCATGTAGTGCAGTGCTGACATAAACATAGCTAAACTGCTGCTATTAGGAGATAAGTTCTTATTTTGTAGCCCCACAAACAAAAGGTTTCAGTATATCATCATTGGCACTAAAAGCAGCATAGGCAAATGGCCCTGGATAAGGCAAACAAGTGCTTAAATCACTACAGCTTGGTCTCTGCCAGGAAATTAAATATGTAAAACCTTCAATATTATGGTCCTTATATTCACATGCTGAGGCTGTACCATGTGATACAGTAGGGTTTTATGCCCTAAGAGCCACTCTCAGTGCTGCAGTTCTTCCAGCGAAGCTGAAATTTTATACCTTTCAGCATAAAGTTATATGCAGATCTGTGTGTCCTCCTGAAATTGTTCTATTCCCAGCACCCTGATCCTTGTCTTGGGACTGGTGTGGGTGAATCCTTACAGGGATACAGAAAATTACAGCTGGACCCTGAGTCACATGTGCATATTCTTTATTGTAAGTGTTAGAAGTCAAGAAGTCTTGACATCATGGCATTGATGAAGAAAAAATTTTGAAATCATATTGGCTGTCCCCATCCCAGAGAAGAGAAAAACCCAAACCCAACAAACAACAACAAAAAAAACCCAAACAGTCAATCACCCAATCAAATAAACAAAAACACCCAAAACAAACAAAACAAAAAAAGAAAATAATAATAAAAAAGCCAGAAAGCCCCCCAAAAAACAATCAAATAAAATACACCAAGACCCCTAAATACTGAATATTTGACTTGCCCATTGGTCCTTTCATTCGCAGTAATTCCTTCTTGGAAGCAACCCACTACTATTTGTGAAACCCAGACTGTCTGGAAGCAGTGGCAGGGTGAACTGAGCTTATCATTTTGATAGACCAAAGTTTATATGAATAAAGGCCTGGATACTTCTCACTTGATTTTAAGTGTAGAATTTAGTATTCATGGAAGAGAAATTGATAGCCAAACCTCCCTCTGTAACTGATGGAGAGAGATTAACATCTTCAAATCTCTGCAGCCATAGGCCACTGCTTAAAAGAAGGTGAATCACACCTCCCTGTCCAATGAGCATTTTCCTTTGTCATCCAATTACTCCACAAGATTTGGACACATCCGCTTGTCCCTCCTGCTCCTTGTCCCCTTCTCCCACTTGCTATATCCTTGACTCTTGCAGGAATTTACATTTTGCCACACTCTTCCCCTTGGCCAACAGTCAGCAGTGACAATCTTTTCCTGTGGACAATTCACCTGAAGTAATCTGTGACATATTAGTTAGCCAGTTACAGGATAGCAGGATTTCTAGGAGGGCCGGGGACTCTTCTGGCCTGTTTTTATATATTCCCAGAAGGTGCCTGGACACAACTTGACAGTTTGAACTCAGAATGCTTTTATACCCTGCTGAAAAACAACACTGTACTAAATTCAGCCCATGCTTAGGAACGAATGCTACCTGGATTTGATTTTGAAAACCATAGGTGCTGTATATAAAAGAGCTGTCTTTATAATTCAGGGAAAAGCTGAGCATGATTGTGACCTATAGCAAAATACTGTGAAATCTAGTTTCATATTGCATATGAAATCTCTAAATCTACACTCACAAGATAAAAAACTTACTAAAAAACTTACTTTAGGGTTTTTAGCCTAAACATTAAAAGATTTCTACTCCTCTGTATGGCCTATGCATATATGAAGAGGAGGAAGGTTTCTTTCTCTTCCTAAATTGTGTCTCTCAGACTGTGGCTGAAGCACAGAACATCATAGCCGGAATCTCTTGATTTTAGCAGCTAAGTTGCAGTTAGACTTCTCATGATGTAACAATTTTTCTAACAAATGAAAATTCATCAGTTTTAAGAGATCAGAGGTGCAAAAAGGATCTAGATTAAAAACTATCTGTAAATTCGTGTCTAAACAAACAAGCCTCTCACCAATGACTACAGAATACACTAGGGAGATCAGTCTCATTGATGGATAAACAGTAAAACTTAAGACTGTTGGAAAATTCAGGGTTTTTTTCTGTATCCTAGTTCTGAGCCCTGTGAATTCAACATTCTGCTTCATTCCAGATTCTGTTTACATTTTGTCTTCCTTTCCCTTCATTGTTTTTAAGGTACATGTTTTGATTGACTTCATTTTTAAGAGATTCTTTTGAAGGCATCTACATTCAATGTCTGTTTCTCTGAAGAAGGAAAGAAATGAATGGCACAGAGTAAATGTATTTTTCTTTTCCTTTGACAACACTGGATCTCTATCTTAATGTTGGAAATACTTATGAATTGCTTAAAACTGAAAGAGTCTGTGGAATTGTGTGAGTTTTTTAGATGGTTTCCATTAGATCCCAGCACAATCCTGAAACTGCAGAATGAAATGTAGAAGGTATAGAAGCTTCAGTATGCAGACAAACATACCAGCCACAATATGCCTCCACCTATATTTACTTGGAAGGTAAACTCATTTGTCCCCAGAGTCATCCTGGACTACATTGATTGTATCACTTTCAATATGTCTTCCTTGGTTACAAGCAACTCCAGAGATTTCTCTCTAAGTTGCCTAGCTTTGTCAATTCCTATTTATCTAGGTATTCTTTTACCTGTTTCCTGGACAGCAATAGTTTGTGATCGATGGTAAGCCTCGTGAAAGACCCAGAAACTATTGCTAACCCTTCTTCCTTGTGTTACCAATGCCCCCCTTGGGTCCACAGAGGAGTGTTATCAAACAGCTTGACTAGCTGGCAGGTACTATCTATACCCACCAATTACTTAGCATTCTCATTTCCCTCCTAGCAGTGGCTCTATTCAAAGTATAACTCCTTTTGTTTTGTTTCTTCCCACAACTTGTCCCCTTTATGTATCAGGGAAATTTGAAAAGCCTCTCTTAGTGTCTGGGGAACAGAACAGTAGCAATTTAACCATTGGAGGTCACCATGTTTTTCATTCCCTCAGAAATTCATACATGAACCCTGCCTGCTGCATCCATTTGATTTCATAAACTATTTTGTCTTTCCTCCTTTTACACTGCAATACTCAAAAATCCTGTGAAGGATCAACTGATAAAGTATCCCTTGAATTCAATAAAAGTTTAGAATTGCTATGGCTAGCAGAGGTTTTCATTAGCCAGGTTTATGTTCAACCCTCCTGTGCATTCAATCACTCCAAATGTTACAATTTTGGATACGATGTAATAAGCCAGTAAAATAATTAAAACAAAACAAAACAAAACAGAACAAAACAAAACAAAACAAAACAAAAAACCCTACTTCTGATATACACTAACATTCACACGCATAAATTCAATTGAGCAGCACAAACTCACTCTTCAAAATTTGATGCTCCAGAAGATATACAGAATCACAGACCACAGAATAAGCTGAGGTGGAAGGGATGCACCAGGGTCATTGAGTCCAGCTCCCGGCCCTGTACAGGACACTCGAAGCATCACACCATGTCCTTGACTGCATTGTCCAAACTCTTCTGGAACTCTGTCAGTGGTGTGACCACTGTCCTGGGAAACATGTTCCAGTGCCCCACCACCCTCTGGGTGAGGAATTTTTCTCCATTATCCAATCCAGACCTCTCCTGACACAGCTTGATTCTTTCCCCTTGGATGCTGGCACCGGGCACCACAGAGCAGAGATCAGTGCCTGCCTGTCCTCTGCTTCTCACTACGAAGTTGTAACTGCAATGAGGTCTCTCCTCAGTCTCCTCCAGGCTGAACAGGCTGGGTGACCCCAGCCCCTCCCCACATGACTTCCCCTCCGGACTGTACACCAGCCTCCTGTCCCTCCTTTGGACACTCTCCAATAGATTTATATCCTTCTTGTACTAAATCACCCAAAACTGCCTCCAGGACTTGAGGTGAGGCCGTCCCAGTGAAAAGCAGAGTGGAACAATCAAAACTTATACTTCTTAAACTCATGTTGTTCAGTTGCTATTCTGTCATAAGTGAATGGTTTACTCTAGTTGATAACACCAGCACATCAGAAGGTAACTTTTTTATATCATAGCTAAAAATTGAGCTAAAAAAATCTAAGTTTGGAGGGAAAAAAAAAAAAAAAACCAAAATCAAAAATAATCTTGAACTCTTTTTTCCCTGGCAGAAAAAAAAAATTAAACTGAGTTTCTTCAGTTGAGTGAATAAATATCTAAATTAATATCCCCTGCAGTTTGCAGATAAAGCTACCAAATCCAGCCCATGATTATTCAGAAAACAGAAGTTAGATACATTCTTGAAATCTACAGTCACTTCAAGTATTTTTATATATCTACAAATTTTGGAAAAAAGGTGAAAACTGGAAAATTTCAGGTCAAACATTCTTGAGCAGAAGAATAGATAGAAAAATATACATCAGTCTTTGGGACAGCACTGAGTAAACAACTGGCAAATGATTTAAAGCATTCATAATCTTCAGAACCTCATGTAGTATGATGAAGTTTATTTTTAAATCTTTCACTGAATTCAGAAAGTGTTCTAGTGTTCATGCCACTTTGTTGCTGCTATTTCAACTCAACTAACTCATTAGTCATTTTGCTAAATGTGATTATACACCATACAGGACAGTTTAAAACTAGGAATCCATTTTCAAGTTCTATGTTTATTCTCATTCTGTTAGTTACACTGTTAAGTAAGGTTAAATTTATAAATCAAGTGAGTATCATTTCTTCCTATGCTACAAAGGTAGCATAGGAATCTGGTATCTAGTATGATTATTTCTTTCCACCAATTGTAGCAGAAACCAGAACACAAATATGTTGATAAGTTAACTCAGCTGCCAAAATGGAAGAAATTCTTATTCATCTGTAACTTCAGTCTGCTGGGAAAAGACCATCTAATACCTTGTAGGGTCACTCTCAAAAGTTCTCAGAAAGTGGATAAATCCAAGGAAATTTATTTTCTTAACTCCCTGTCACTTTTGTTGCTCCCCAGTTGACCCCTGAGGATTCTGAGCATGAGATATGCTCAGAATATGATACTGCATTTTCACTGGCTGAACTGTGCATATACATTGAGGTTTCTGATAGTCTGAACACTCATTATAGAATCATAAAATCATGGAATCATCAAGGCTAGAAAAGACCTCCAGGATTATCAAGTCCACCCTGTGACACAACATAACTTTCTTCAACTAAGCTATAGCACTGAGTGTTATGAACAGCATTTCTTCAATTAGTTCAGGGGCGGTGTCTCCATCACTTTCCTGGGCAGCCCATTCCAATGCTTGACCACCCTTTCAGTGAAAAAATTCTTCCTGATGTCCTACCTGAACTTCCCCGGTGCATACTGGGGCTGCATCCTTTTGCTTTATCTCTGGTTATCCTTTCAGAGAGTTGAGAAGAATGATATGCTGCCTCTGAACTTCCTTTTCCCTAGGCCAAACAATCCCAGCTTCCTCAGCCACATTTCACATGATGATGATAAACTAGGTCCTGGTTTTGGCACATGTCACATTAAGTGCAGTTCCAAACTAAGGGTTCTTGCATTTCTCTTCATGAAGTTAAGCTGGATCTGATCCAGACATTCCTCGTTGACTTTTGAGAGATCAGCATCACTAATGTGATGTTAAGACAAGCAACTCTGTCTCCAGATTCAGAAAGCAAGAGAAAATGCACCTTGAGGATCCTATCAGGGTTTAGGCAGGATGTAAACATCAGAATACTTCACAAAGTAAATCATAATCTTGTGTTGGTGCAGTAACTAGGTGTAGCAAACAATGCTACCTAGCTACCTAGCCCATGAAACTCAAACCAGAAAAGACAGCTATTGGCCTTTTTGGACCCCAATAAAAGCTAAACACTACTGCATACCTGAGGTACACCTGGGACATTGCTTTTGGTCTTAGTATGCTTTAGATAGATATGCAAATGCACGAAAAAATCAGTGGCATGATTCCTTCCTTCTTTCTTTCCTTCCTTCCTTCCTTCCTTCCTTCCTTCCTTCCTTCCTGCCTGCCTGCCTGCCTGCCTGCCTGCCTTACCAGCTCCTGTTTAAGTTTCAGAAAGAGGAACAACTGGAATAGTGTTTGCATTTGTCTTTTAGAGCCATTTTTGACAGAACAAGGGAATATAACCTCAAACTGCACCAGGGGAGATTCATACTGGACATCAGGAAGAATTTCTTTACTGAAAGGGTGGTCAGTGATTGGAATGGGCTGCCCAGGGAAGTAGTGGAGTCACCACCCCTGGACTTGCTCAAGAAACAGCTGGATGTAGCACTCAGTGCTATGGCTTAATTGACAGTGATCAGTCACAGATTGGACTCTGAAGGATCCTGAAGGTACTTTCCAACCTAAATGACTCTGTCATTCTATGATTCTGTGGCACATTGCTCTGTTTTATCCAGCTGTCTAACATATAACTGAGGTGCCCAAGTGCCTTTTTGAACCAGGGCCACAACAATTACTGAGTATTGAAGAACTTTTGCTGCAGAACACAGAATACTGAGTTCTGGTACAGTTGTTTGCAAGGATTTCTACAGCAACCCCAAATTTGTTACACCATTTCTAAAATTTAGGGATTGCATCTGGAAAAGCATGCTCGAGGAACTCATCTAGGGCATCATCATCTTAAAAGTTAACTTTATTTTGTCCAATGAATGAAATACTGAACAGCAGGCATATTATTTTTAAAAGAGATATAAAACAATAGCGAAGCACTGGCTGATTATATTACAGCATCTATCTTCTCATGTATCAGCAAAAACTAGCACTGAAGTATACCTAATTATCATATTTACAGTGGTACAGGTAGTAAAACAGTTATGTTTTGCATTGCTCAGGATGTTCAGGTCTGAAATAGATAAACTATCTGGGAGATTAGTAATAGGTAATTATTCTCTACTTACATATTCAGCTTCATATTTCTAAATTAAGGTAAGTGGAAAAATCTTATAAAATATTCAGGGCTCTTTTATCTTTCCTCCTCCCTCTTATTAAAAACTGTGCATGAATTTGCATAGAATAAACTGAGCCCATAAATCATAGCAGAAACTGCAAGAATGCTCTTTGTAAGTTATAATTTAAGGTTAACTGTAGCACATTTTGCTTACTGTATTATTAATGACTTTAGTTCACTCATGACAAGACTACATTGTTGGTAGACAAAACTCCAGTTCATAATCAATTTGCTTCTTAACCTTAGAAAGCCACTCACCATGTTTTCATACTTCCAAAGAAGAAACAATCAGGCACAAAATCTACCAATCAGTATGTTACATTTCCCCTGTTCTTCAGTAGCTCTGAAGTTTAGGTGACATCCTAATCTTTCTGTTGAAGTGGCATTAACCACATATTCCCAGGACCACATCCATTTACATTATAGACATTCTCACTCAAAGTCCTCTTCTACCTTCTAGGAGAAACCACTGCTACCTAGACAAAATAATTCAATATTCACTTACCACCAAATGTCATGCTGAAATCTAGGAAATGCTGTGTTCAACGCTTCTTGTACTTGAACATTATTGATGATTGTCAGATATTTACAAGGCTTGGACCACCACCAACACATGCATTTGAGTCAAGCCTACACAACAGCCTGCTTCTTCTTTCTTATACTGTACAACCATGATAAAGGAATTCTGTAACATTAATTTGCTAGTTTAGGTTCTTCTTGGCTTTCATCAGCTGGTACTTTGCTTACAGATGTTGACTCTAAAAATATTGTATTTAACTTTCAGGGAATCAAAGGGGTAGCTTTTAATGAGTACGTCCATGGTTTTAAAAGATCCATGGTGAAATAACAGGTTACAAGTAGACTAAAGTAAAAAATCTAATGAATGCAAAAAGTAGTTTCATACCTATATGATCCTGTTATTCTTATATAGGACTAACTTTCAGTTCATAGGATCTTTGACATGGCTTAATTTGTGTCACATTTTTTGTGGGGTTCGTTATTGTTGTTATTTTATTATGTTACTGACGTATAGTTGCTATTTACTATGCCTTGCTAAGTAAAGTGTTTACAATGGCTTAATACTTCAGTCATGACAATAGCCTAACTGGGCTTTTAGCAACACAATATCTTGATACCATCCAAAACAAGAGCATCCTGACATCAATCAAAATGCTATCTACTTTATTTGATAAACCTGAAAGAAAGGGTAAATGTAATTTTTCCTTTGTAGAGACTTTCAATATCTAATTAATATTAACACTTTATGTCCTAGAAATCAAATAGTCTTCTTGTTGCTTTTGATTTAAATATAATATCAGAGGACTGTCTTAGGAAAATGCATACTCTAATAATTTTTTGCTCCATATTTATCATACCATTTTTAGTATGTCCAAAAAATAAGAATGAATGTTTTTTCACATTCTTTTAATTCTATTCTTCTTTCTTTTTTTTTTTTTTGTAAAAAACAGTTAACATTCAAGTGAAATTTCTTTGTTAAGTACATCTTTGAAAACAAATGTTTCAAATATTACATTTTGATCTTGCCAAACAGAAAATCTCCTGTAAGAAATTACTTTTATTCAAGATCAGGTGAAATATTACAGAAGAGTACTGAAGGTCAAGACAAAACATTAATGTGTAAATTGATAGACAAAAGACCTTTTTGTCTGCATTTCTTAAATTAGGAAAAGACCTCTTAAAATACTGACTTCTTAACATTACTCAAGAAAGGAAATATTTCAATATTTTTCAATTTTCATTTTCTACATAGCACAAAAAATATTGATCATCTATTATTTATCTAGATTAATCCTGCCTTCCAAAAACTGATTTGTATAATTTGGTTGATTGAGTTTCCCAATGGTATTATTAATATATTCCCACAAAACATCTATATTTTTCTGATATAAAAAAGCCAAGTAAGTTAATCATATGTCAGTTGTTTTCAAAATTCATAATCCTTTAAAGCAAACATAAGATTTTGGAACATACACTGAAATTTCAAGAAAATAAATAAATAAGTGAAATTACACAGAAAAGCCTAATATAACCTCCCACTAAAATAAAAATCATCACTGACCTGCAGACAAGTTGTTTAATGTTTGTAACACAGCAACCGGACATCAAAGAATCAATTAAACTACAAGCAGATTGGAAATTGTAATTTCTTTAATGTCTGCATTCAGAGGCAAAGAAAATGGTGTTGTGAATAAGATAAGTGTCCTTCATACTATACAAATTGAGTTGCAAGTTGTTTTTTTTTTTCAGCTGCCTGTTTTTCCAGAAAACAGATTTATTTTGCAGACATGTGCTTGGTTTGCTTAATAAGATAACATATTTCTATACTTTTTTTTTTTTTAACACAAAAAGTGTGATGAAAGACGAAATTCAAAAGCATTCTGATGATAAATCATCACTAGTGTTGCAAAGAGGTAAATTTTACTTGTTCCTGATTAGCCCTCATTGTACCTCACATTAATGGTAACCTCTTCTGCAGTCCCTGCTCTGTAAAGTCAAGACAGATAAATAGTCATTCATAGTACTAATTAGAATGGGGTATTTTTAAAATATTCCAGCTTTAATATTCCGGCAAACACGAGTCCATCTCGAATTGCACATTAACCCCGGGATGTGGTGGGTTGTTTACAGGGAGATTCTAGCCTTTGAGGTAGAATTTGAACAAAATTTACATAAAATGGGAATAAGGCAAACTGCATTCTTTCATGCAAAGTGTAACCCATTCCTAAAGAGTAAACTAATATAGGATTGCATTTATAATGGAATATGTGTGTAAGAGTAATGTTGATCTATGTCAAATAAAAACACAGAGAATGGTAGAAATTTGGTTTCCAAACCTATTTATTAAATTGCTCCATAAACTAAGCTCTCCTGCATCTGTTGCAAAATGGCAAGATTATTAAAGAAGAGATACATTGCTAAAGCTTTCTTAGTACTGTGAAGAATGAAAGATTTCCTTCTTTTTTTCCCCTTTTCTGCCCTTAGGAAAAATCTCACCTTGGTCAAAGATTTCAGTATTTTTATTATAAACCTAAAAAGTAGTTATAGAATGTAACTTTCTATGATGTTGCAGCTTTTTCAAATACAAATATTTGTTTAAGACAATTTTACTGAAAAATGTTGATAAGATGATAATAAAAAATAGTTTCTAACATGAAAATAATATTTTAAAACAGGTCTATTCAGAACTTCATTTCTCTCTATTCCGCACTCACGTCACTATGATTAATTGTGCGATAGTAATGTGTAATAATATAAGCACAAATCACACAGTGAATAATAAAGATGCTGTATTATTGAATAGTTCAGCTGAACACTTACAGTGTGAAGAAGAAGAAAGAGCCACATTCTCTTTTCTTTAATAAAGTGTTCAATGATTGAAGTTCTGGGCTCAAACCTAGGTAGACAGATATGCAGAATGAGCTGACAGAGCTTCAGCAGTCCAAAAAGGCCACACTGTTTTATTCTTGCATTAATAATTGATCCACAAGTGGACCTGTGAGTTAATAAGCTGAGGAAACTTTGGAACTAGGCATAGCTAAAACGGTTGGTTAATATAAGAAATCTTTCACCCTTTCCTCCAGCACTGAATGCAGCTTGCAATCAATCTTTTGGTTCTGAGGTGTGTCTTCCCACTATTTTCATGAATATGAGCCACTGAGGGTTCTAGTTTATTAGGAAACAAAACTGTGAAATGTGGTAACACAGTCAGTTATCAGGAATTTTACCAGAATGAACGACACATTGCCAATCACACTTTTTGGAAAGTCCATGGCAGAATACCAGTAGGCTATACACATACCAGCAGTTCCTCTATATATGAGGAATATTTATTAAATCAATATTTCATATATATACACTCGCCTCCTTGTTTGTCAAAGTGGATTTATGGGTGATGGTTTATTCAGTCTGGAGAATTTAGGCTTTGGAGAGGAAAATGGGTTGAAAAATCTCTTTAGCATTACAAGAAAATATAAATTTAGGACCTCAGAGCAATTGCAGTGGTATATATCCTACCTTTGGTCTTCTTTTCTCCAGCAAATTTACTGTGGCCTATTACATGACAGTTGTAGCAACTAAATTACAGTAGGTCTCCATTAAATAACAAAGATATGATTGGTAGTGTACTTTACATTCTCAAGGCAGTTTTCTAACCCCCTAAGTGGATAATTGTCAGTTATTGCTTTTAAACTGTGAGTCTTGCATGGTTTTATTAAAAGTTGCTGAGATCCAAAGACTTATGAAGCTAATAGCAATATATACAGGAGGGGTGTGTGCACTACTCTGCTATAGGGAGGAAGAAAATATAGGAAAGGTTGGGAATATGTGCCAAGCTCTTGATGGAGTCATACTTGTGCCTTCTTCCTCAAGTGCCTCAGCCTTCAGATATCTGTGGAAGGCTTAGAATTTACCTGGAAAATCTTGTTGATATTATTCCTCTCTTTCCTCACCAGATTCCTCCAAAAATTTAACCAATCAGCAAGTAACATCTATTCTTAAGTAGCTTGTTCGAATGGAAGATATATACAATTGATTGGAACATAAGAGACCTGAATATGGAAACAAGGAGGACAGCTTATCAGATAAGTTCATCCTGAGAAGGTAAAATATCAGTGATATGTCCACAAATATAATTATTAAAAAAATTGGTGAAATGCAGGAACACCTGATGCTGCAGACTGATTCTAGTCCATTTACTAGCTTTAACTATGTAGCCCACTGTGTGATCTCCAAATTCATTGAGTGAATGATTATTTTTCAGAAATTATAAAGTAGTTCCTATATTTTTCCTTTTCCTCATTTAAGATATTAGATAAAATACATTCATTTTCTCTTTCTTTCTTTCTTTCTTTCTTTCTTTCTTTCTTTCTTTCTTTCCTTCTTTCCTTCTTTCCTTCTTTCCTTCTTTCTTTCTTTCCTATATGTTGCTGTTTCTGCACTAGAAACAATTCACATTACAATCCCAACTTTTGCTCTCTTTTCTGCCTTTTGCAATTTTTTACTGGCAGGTGTCTCAACCATTGCAACTCTTTTCAAAAGTAGCTTTCCAAACCATGGTCCCTTATAAGAACAAAGACAATACTGTTGCAGGTGTTAGCCATTCAGGGAGGGGTTCAGCAAAATCAGAAGGAAATAACTTCCTGATGTAAAGCCATCAATTTAGATTGAAGGAGATTTCATGTGGACTATTCATGTCATAGCCATTCTAAGCTACCTCTCTATGAATCACAAAATCCCAGAGTGGGTCAGGTTGAAAAGGACTACAGTGGTCACCTGATCCCACCTTCCCTGTTTAAGCAGGGTCATCCCAGAGCACGTGGCACAGGATTGTATCCAGATGGCTCTGGAATATCCCCAGTGACGGAGACTCCACACCCTCTCCGGACAATCTGTTCAAATTAACTGAAGAGTAAAGTTTGGTTGTCACGCTCAGGTGTAACTTCCTGTGTACCAATTCCTGCTGTTCCCTCTTGTCCTGTTGCTGGACCCTATTGAGCAGACCCTGGTCCATCCTCAAACCCCTTCCTGCAGACGCTGATAGACATGGATGAGGTTCCCTGTCAGTCATCTCTTCTTGAGTCTGAACAGCCCCAGCTCCCTCAGCTTTTCCTCCTAAGAGAGGTGCTCCAGCCCCTTCATGATCTTTGTTACCCTACAGTGGGCCTAATCCAAGAGTTCCACATCTGTCTTGTCTCAAGGAGGCTGGAACTAGACACAGTGTTATGTGTTTTATCACCCTCATTTGAATAAAACAATATGGTTTTCCCTCAATCCCTTGCAGGGCTGTCTTTGAAATCTATGTTAAATTCTAATTATCTGAGTGTATGCATTTCTTCTCCCCGATGTAATTAGAAGATGGGGTCATCTTCATTCTTCTCACTTTCTTTTTTTTTTTTTTTCTTTTGGTAAGAAACATCTTTTATGTATCATATATATCACTATTCCTCAAATACAAGAAACTGTCACCCCCTACTGTTACATAAAAATATGTGGAACTCATTTACTTCTCAGCTGCGGTCAGAAGTTGCACCAGGGAGACATGCAAAAACATAAAATTATAAAATCACAGAGCTTGGAGTTTACCTGAGTAGTTCAGCTCAATGAAAGCCCAGTTAAAACAGTATTCCAGGAACTGTTTGTCAAAGTTTTAAGCATCTCCAAGGATGTAGCTCAACAAGCATTTCTTTCTGGTAGGTATGGGGTTAGAATTTATCCTTACATCTACTCAGATTTCCCTATTCTCCAGCTTCTCTCCATTGCCTTTCCACCTTCCCATGTGCATCTTCAAGAATAGTCTGTCTTCATTTTCTTTACAGCCTCCCACCATGCAGTTGTAGATGACCATGTCTACAGATCTCACTTTAACATTCTCTTAAGTCTGAAAAAGAACAGGTCTACAAGACTTTCATCCTCATAGGTACTATTATCAGTAAAATTGGAATAGACATAATAGGAGGGAATCATCAAGAGAGGCAGAAGAAAGACTATTTTTCTTAATCCAAGTTTCTTCCATTTAAAATAGTCCTAGAAAAGAAGTGACAATACGTATCATTGGGGTTGCAGAGTTTTAATCAATACTTGGCTGCACAGAAATATGACAAGTAGAAAATGCAATTATTTTTGAGTACTATATAACAAATTTGAACAGTATGACTGCTTTCACTACTGCAATATCCTCTGTACCAGAAATTTTTATTCAATAGAATTGTTTTGGCATGGTGAGATCATATAATGTTAGACATGGATCAAGAAACAGTGACTTCAGAATATCCAGTTTCAGAAACTACTTTTTACAGACTTGCAAAGAACATGCTCCATTTCAGGAAAACAGCAGGCCTACTGAATTGATGGAGAATTCATTTCTCTCTGAAATTACTATCTTAGCTCTTAAAAGTCCAGACTTTGTCGATGTTTCTTTGGCAAATCTTCTCAAGAAAGATATTTTTTTTTATATAGGTATTTTAAAAGTTATCTGTCTGACAGATGAAAGAACACAAGACAGGATAAAAAGAGGATGCAAATATTGTCATGTAGGCAACCAGGAAATAATGATTCAGTATTTCACACAATGTAAAAATGAACCAATGAAATAATTATGAAGCCAACTGAAAACAATATTTAAAAGCATATCATTCTGTTATGAGATTCACTGCCATATTATGGGGTGGTAGCTAAAGCCAAAAATATATACAAAAATTTGTGAAGGATACAGACATTACTGTCTATTGATTTAATCTTCTTGGGAAGTTTGTCGGAGAATGCTAGAAAAAGAAACTATGTAGGAGGGAAATATTAGTTCTGTACTTGCCCTGTCTTTAACACTCTTTTTATTTTGACTTTTTTCCTGCTGATCATTTTCAGAGACCCGATATCAGCCAAGAAGGGCCCTCGACTTCATGTGGGATGACAATTGTTCCATAATAATAGCTATAATATAACTAATTGAAAGGCTGCCACCTCTGAAACTTGCTAGGACAATGCTGCAGTTTGGCTTTCAGTCTGTGACCATGCAGGCCATTTGTTGTCATGCAGACTCCCCAGGATGATGTGATAAACAGCAGTGCACACTGGCAGGAAATGCCACACCACAGGAGTATTCTACTGACAACCACTTAAAGACTTGGACAAGCACACGTCATACTCTCTCCCAGCCATCATGATATTAAGGGAATTATTTTCTGTAACATCCTTAGATAACAGTGAAAAGCATTAAAAAATATTCTATGATGTGGACTCTGTATGTCCAGATTAAGACAGGGAGAAAAGCAGGGGGGAAGTTGGGAGCTCACCTATTCAGAAAACCAGGACTTCTTTTACTCATTTAATTCACACAGCTTGGTGTGTACTTTGCTCACTAATCCTGAATCTTATGCATGTACAAAACCCTTGCACGTATAAAACCCTGGGAAGTCTGATGAAAACATGCAGAAAACTCTGGAAAGTCAAATTTCTGAGAGAGAACATGGTGCTGATAACAGCCTCTAACTGAGGTCACAACATCAATCCCCATATAGGCCACTTTTAAATTAGACTCAATGATCGTTATGGGTCCCTTACAACTTAGAATATTCTGTGAAACCTGCCCAGTTTCTATCCCTTTTAGCCACAAAAAAGGTGGCCTCAGTTCTGTTCATAGTAGGCTAGATCAAAATAAGCACTACTTGGATTTGAATGCTATGGGTTTCCTATCTAAAATGTGGATTTTAAAACAGAAAATTAACCTTGCCAAGCATCATTACATGACAGAGTTACCAAGAAACTCTCCAGAGTCCAACATTCATGATTTATGAATCTATCTGAGTTCAGACACCTGGAAAATAAAAAGCATCGTGGTTAGGTCTTGTACAGTTTGCTAGTACATTAGTTATAATATTGTTGTCATCGAGAACCACATGTGTAGTTATGCAGTGGAAATAATACTTATTTCTAACAGAAAATCTAATTCAGATCCTATATATCAGTAAAATCTCATCAATTATATCAAAGAAAAAGATGGGACAAAATCCTAGCATAACTGTTTGGCTAAGGAAGTTTACCTTTAAATATATGAAGTTTAATTTGATAGTAAAACAAAAGTCTACCAAATCCAGAACACTGCTTATTTTCTATTCACTTTTATATCTCATATAATCACTATTACAGATGTATTGAATAACCTTCCAGTAAAAAAATCTGAATATATTTTGTCAACTTAAGTTTCTCATTTTAGTGTGTACAAAGTTTATAGTAAATTATTGCCTATGTATTGGTAGTGTCATTCTCAGGTACACAATACTGTAATGTATAATATATTTAAGAGCGAGAAGAATTTTAACTTCTAGAAGAAGGTGGAGGATTTAAAAATATATATATATATGAATAAAAGTTATCCGTAAGTACTGGGAATAGATCAGACTTTTGCATGTCTGAAGGACCTAGCAGGAATACTGCACTACTGACTAACCTAACATGGCTGTCTGCCAAAGGGGACTTTCCTGGGACACTTCTCTCTTCAAAGTATTTGGTTCTGATACCTACATGTGTTCTAACCTTCAGTCACCAGAATAGCTGCATTTCAAACAGCGAGCACAATGTACTCCAGTAGACAAAATAATGCTCATGTCAGCTTTTACAAATCATTTTGGTACTTTATCTTCTGTGAGAGATCAAAATGGAGAATGAAAACAATGAATTGTGAAAAATAAGTGTTTATTTTTTTCATATAAAGTAAAATAAGAATAAAAATACTTGCAATAAGAATATGTGCAGAAGTCAGGTCTAGATATTATTTGAAACAATTGTTTCAAAATTTTAAGCATTTACATTTGGATGCAATTCATTCTATCATCTCTTCTGTGAACATATATCACAGAAAAATTATTCTGATGCAGATGAGCCTCACTGAAAATCTTCATTTTCTTAGGTTTATATTTTGTTTAAGTTTTATATTAATTGATTTTGTACCCATCTTCACTTTCCCTACAGATTTTCAACCACTGTCTATGGTGATGCTTGCAGTGCTTCCTGCGGAGTTCAAACTGGAACACTAACTGACAAAGAAATATTGTCCTTGAATTCTCTGGTGGAGAAGGATTTGTGCAAATCTAGATAAGTACCCTTTTTTGCTATGCAGAAATTTCCGAAATTGCTTGAGATGTAAATTGGGAAATGTTACTCATTTGCCGACTAGCACCTGCTGTGTTTTCAATATACAGGTCATGACTTAAAACAAACCCCACAGAATTACTGAGTACTCAAGCTTTTGAATCTCATCAGAGCATACAAGCACATAAGTGATCATTGTTGCCTTAAAGAGTTGTTCACAAAACATTGCAAAGATGATAACAAATTTTTGAAAAAGCATCAGTTTTGTTGATTATCCATCATTTGCATCACAATCGTGGACAAATTTCACACCTCCATTCATCGTTGACTTTTACTTTAATATTTTGCACCAGTTATTTAAGTTCTGGGAACATTATCTGGGAAATGAATTTGACCTATGAGCAATGGTTGTAAAGAAAGGAAAAACAGAGTTGATGACAGCAGTCATGATTTTCTGAAACTATTTTCGACCTTATATTTGTGGAAACCAATAGGACTGCTCATATGTTAAACTGTGTTCAAGCAAAATTTTTTATGTTAAACAGTGTTCAAGCAAAATTTATGTTCACAGGACTCACAGTTCTTTTAAGATTGTGTGCTACAGACCTCCTTGTGTGCTCAGCTTGCAGATGCTTTGAGCTTATTTCAGCCCTAACAAAAGAGCCCTGAACTTGTGCTCAAGTTATAGCAGTTTACACTTTTAGCTTGACTATATCTAGTTCAAGCCTTAAATGTCAGCCAAGATGGCAGCTATTACGAAAGTGGGGATTGAAGAAAAAAAAAAAAAGACCTTTTAGAAGCAAAAGCATAGCCTTTGCAATCCTGAATAAATCAAGCTTTTTGGAGAACCTTGATTGTACGTAATTATACAGTGATCCATGCAATTATTTGGCAACATGCTAGAGGGGAAAAGTACATTCCCAATTGCATGTTTGTCCCTTTATAACAAGGGGGAGATGAAACTTTGTAAAAAATTCTCTACTATTTTCCTTTTCTTCATTACAGCTATAGCTTTTATGATTGACCTTGGATGTATATCCCCACTTTTTCTACAAATTATTCCTAGAGAATTCTCAGTAATTTCATATAGTACTTTTCCTTCCAAATATGGAAAATTTTGGCTATGTATTTTCTTTTCCAAATGTCGTCATCTAGCACTCAGTGAATTTTACTTATGAAAAATGACTCGGATGTATTTTCTCGTGTTAGAAATATAACATTAAATTAATGGAAGCTTGCATTGTGATAAGTCTCTTGCACAAAAGAGATCAGTTCTCAATAGAACAGGGCTCTAGATGAGATGATCCATTTAAGCTAGGTGTTAACAGAGCAACATAAGTCTATACAGACTGATTAATTTCCAATCAAATTACAAATCTCCGTCTCAGTTTGTAACAAGGTTCAATTAATTAATTTATTTTTTGTATGCATTCACTTCAAACCTGGTTCTCCATATATTTCAGACAAGAAGTGTTGGGCTGAATGAGCCATTCCGTTTCCTTTCATATGTAAAAATTATTTACTTTTTTAAAAAATTATTTGGTATATTCTCTGTCACAGAGCAATATTTTGGGTACCACCACAATCCATATATGTGGGGCTTCTCCCCCTGCATAGTATTATGTTTAGGTCTAACTCTAATTTCTTAAACATCCTGAATAATTCCAAAAGGCTCCTCTTTCATTATCTATTTTCATAGTTCCATTGCATTAAGGGCTCCTGAATTTTCACAGCAAAATGGAAGATGAGACTTCTCAAGAAACCTAGGTATTCACATAGGTCTTCCAGCTTGATCTAAGTTCCTCATAGTTACTTCTTCTAGTACTTCTACTACTTGCTAGGAAATATGAGTTACAAACAGAGAGAAAGGTTTACTCAGCTATGAGTGCAGATCAATGACTAAGGTCCCCAAATAAATCAATAGTGCTGGAATAGTCAAGCACCCCTTTGTGGGACACAGATACTTCAGGACAGTGAATATAAGGATGAAGGAGCCTTTCTTGGCTACTTTTCCAGCATGAAAAATCAAATGCAATTTGTCCAGATAAGTGGGCTTAGTCTCTTTCTGATTATCTGGTGTCACAAATATGTGACCCATGCCTATATTTCTGATTTTCAATAAATACATTTGTTGGGTCCAATAGTTCAGCAATTTCTACAGAAAATTAGATGCAATTTGCCCTGAATGCAAACTGGTTTCTCAGCTAGTTCAAAAAAATACCAGGCAGTTCAGCAAATAACTACAACATCTCTGCAACTGAATCAGGCTAGGGACCAGGTTTCCTTGATGAAGCTTTCTGTTGTCTGCTTCCAATTTCCATAACCTTCTATATATCCTCTCCAGCCTTCCTCCACATTCCTTTTCTGAGTCCTATTACTTCCTATCCTCCCTTAGAAATTCTCAATATAAAGGGTATGATGTTATGCCAAATGAGCTTGTTCTTCTCATCTAAATCAAGGATATTGATGCAGACTCTCCCACAGGTGTTACCATGAAGGGCTACATCTGCCCTCTCAGACCTGTGCCTACCCTTTGCTACCTCTGTCCTAGCACTTGCAGAGGTATCGATGGATTAAGGATACTTGTGACATTTAGTGATCTGTCCTGAAAGCCTAATAAAGAGATGGAAGAGAGATAGAAGTACTGCTTTTTTTTTTTTTTCTTGCTGTTCATCATTTGTCAGTGCCTTCCTCTGCCTTGCTGCCCAGTGATGGACACAGATGGCTGCTGCCTGTTAGCCCGAATAGCCAACAGGAGTTTTGGGGTTCTTAAACAAGGTTCCCTTTAGGCTGCTCTCAGCCCCATCTCTAAATAAAGTTAAATAAAATTTTGAAATATTATATAGAAAATTTTCTCTTAGTAATGCCAAGTTCATACAAGAAAGCTGTGATCCTTTTTCTCCCTCTCTTGTCTATATTATTTTTATTTACTTTTTCTTACTCCTCCCTCACAAAATCCTTTCTACCCCCTCAGCCCCCCCTTTCTTTCCCTCCTGATTCTCTTCTTTTGCCATCTGCTCCTGGCTTTCATTTTTTTGTTTCCCCCTTCTCTGGCAATACACCCACTCCAAGAGCACTGTTATGCAAAATGAGTTTCATTTCTCTGGACTGTGTTGGAGCAGCTTTTTGCTGCAGTTTAAACATAAATTACAAAAAAATAATTAAATATTTAGGTTTAAAACTAAAAAGAGTATCTCACAGAATAGGTATATTTTAATTTGAAATAATAATAGGGCTAAAATCTCCTTAAAGTGGTGCTTTATGGAATATGAGCCCCACAAGATTTATGTGGAACTGAATGGATGGGGAAGAAATAAAAAAAGACATCCCACCCCTTTTCTAGGTTATTTTTTTCCCCTATAATTGCCAATAACCTACTATTAGGCTTCAAGGACAAAATAACTCTTAAACTGTCTAGATATCACATCAGAACTAGTCTTTTCCCCCCTGGCAGCAGTTTGGAAAGATGATTCCTCGTGGCACCTGAAGTCTATAATTGTCAGATCACTCATTCCCATGGAGAAGTCCAGGCAGGTGGTATCTGCTCTGTGATTATTTTTTTTTTTTACCTGTTTTATTTGCTGTCCCCAAATGTCAGATGTGTTACAGAGGAATACCTGTATTTTGGGGAGGGAAGGAGAAGGATATTACAATGGGTTAACTCTAAGCTGGTGCAAACAATGCCAGCTTTGACGTTTAGATTCTCATTTCCAGACAGAGGCTTCTGTGGGTTTTATGTAGAGGCCCCAAGTGGGAGCAGGGTCCCCATGTGTGAGGTGTGTACAAACACTTTAAATTCCCTGACTAGAAGATGTTGCAGTGTAAGTAAAGAAGACCAGGGAGAGGCTGGAGGGTAGAGGCTGAATGAGCACAATCTTTGTTTTACAGCAAACAACTAAATTAAATGGTGTCCCCAGTGGGCTGAAAGAAATCTGAGGTAGAAATGGACATTGAACATCGATTACCTGAATCTCAGTGTTTTGCTCATAAAGCAGTTTAGTCTTCAGGCAAAATCTGGCCTCTGGTTTGATCTTTCAATAACATTCTTTACTTTCTTATCATTTTCAGAAGCAATGGGCTTTCACACTGATGCATTGTAAGGGAGACCAAGCACAAAGGAAGAACAGTTCCCTGCCCATTCATATGCAGCCATCCCTTGTGCAGAGCACAGCAGGTATATAACATCTACCTAGCCACTCTACAGAGAATAACAAAGACTGTGTTTAGGAGATACCTGGGTAGAATGACTAGCAGATGGAGTCTAACCTTCATTCTTGTACAGAGGTGTTATCAGATTTTTAATGATCACAGAACAAGCAAAGGACATATGCAGATTCCCTCTCTCTTTTTCTCTGTGTGCATCTGTGTGTGGGTATAAGATCATGTCTGTCTCTTGCAGCTGGGCCATGTCTAGGAGAGTAGAATAAGTCATCTCCTAATAGAGGATAGTAAAAACCTCCTTAAGATCAAAGGGTAACAGTTTGTGCTTTTTCTTTCACCTGCTTTCTTTTATTTTCTTCTTTTTTTTTTTAAGCAAAAGAAAAGAGGGGGTGTTCTATTCTCAGCTTTACTGTTCAAGATGGGTGATTTGTCTCGTAATTGTGTTCGCTGACTGTAGCAGATGGATTCATTACTAGGGCTGGTCAGAAATCTTTCAACACAATGTGTTTTTTTGTGTGTGTGTGTGAAAATGATGAATCATCAAAACTGAAACTTTTCATGAAGATATGGCAGTGCAGAGGAAACTTTTCAACAGAAGTTTTCTCAGCTCCCCACTGGGGCTTGTGATTAAAACCAGAGAAAGAAAAAGCTTCTCATCTTGGGATAGCCCAGAAGATAGGACATGTAGGCACTGGGGTTTTGCGTTTCTCTTCTGATTTTTCTGAACTTTCTTTTCTTATGTTAAGTGAGTTAATTACTTTACCATCAAATTATTCAGCACATTTCCTTTTATATATATATATATATATATATATATATATATACATGTGTGTATATATATAAAGAAACAAACAGAGTGTTAGAGTTTTAACAAGCAAAATTGAGAGAAAGATGATGGTTTGCTGGACATGGCTAAGTGAATGCAGGCCATGTCCCCTATTAAAGCCACCATATGCTTTTTTTTTTTTTAACAGAAAAGCGTTTGAAATCTTCAGCGGGAACAGCTTGCTCATTACAAGCCCTTCTTCTCAAATCCACCAGTTCCGGTTTGTTTTTGTTTCTAAAAATTACCAAAATAATCCAGAGGGACTAATGCTCTAGGAAAAGTCTTGAAGGCAAAGTCACTTAGCTCATGACCAAAGCTGAGGAGTAACATTTTACAATGAAAGGAGGTCATGAGCCTAGTTATCTACTCATGTTTATACCCCGTAAAGACTTTTCCCCTCTGAGTGTTTGTTTAGCTTGTATATAAACTATTGCTGATTGTACTGCTGCCTTTGGGATCCAATCTTATGCATGACTTACCCTGTGCATAAAGAAGTTTGTCTTGGACCTCCTTAGCAAATGTTCAGTCTAGACTGTAATCAGCACAGAGAGAGAGACACTTCCAACAGGAGCTACAGCCAGCAAGAGGCCTATTTGGAAGACTGACAGGACACCAAATGTGTCTTTTAAATAGGGCAAGGCAGCTTGCTAATGGGCAGGAATTCGGCCCTGAGGTTTCAGCATATGACAGCCATGTAAATGACAATCCTGCCGTAGCAATGGGAAGAGAAAATCAATAACAGTGCCCTATCAGTGGGAACAATAATAGGGAACAAATAAAAGACCACTGTGGAGCAAGACATTAGACTGGGATTTATCTGAAACAGAGCAAGAAGGAAGAGAAGGGAAATATGTCAAAATTTATTTCCTAAAAATAGCATGGAGGTCAATACAAAGGCATCTCAGTAATGGAATAAGAGCAAGCAGATGACAATGGAGTTGTCACCAAAGGTGAGATAAAGCTTGTTAAAGCAAAAAAATAGTCCCAAATTATTGCAAATGTTTATTCTATTTATCCATTAGCAGCTCTACTTGTTCCCTTGAGCTTTTCTTCCAGAGCAGTCTAGAGCAGTTGAGCATTTTCCATTTCTAGCGTATTTCTGCAGTGATTTACTTCTTAAAAATATTTTCACCATAAGAAAAAGGAACCATGAAACATATAGCTATGTAATCTCCTTGCAGGACATCTTACATGTCCCATTTTTTCTCTGGACAATTAATAATGTACAAGGAGTACATTTTTTAAGTTGGTTACCACGTTGCTCACATAGGTCCACCAGTCTATTACCAGGTGAATACAACTACACTTAAAATTTGTTATTTTGAATTGCAAATAAGATTTTACCCCCATCCAGTTAGCTTCTTCTCCTTTGTACTGGTTTCTTGAGATTTGAAAAAAAGTATATTTTCTCCATCAAGGAAGTTGAAGTTCCTTTTATTAGTCCTTTAGACCACCTTTTTCAAACTGTTTTAAATTCAAATAACATCCTAAAATGTATGTGATATATTATATACAAACTTCTCGCAATGGTTTTAATCTTAAAAAAAAAGGGTTAGATTGTGAATGTTTGATTATATCTTCCTCACAACACCTTGTATGTTCTTTTGCTTATCTGCATGCACATATTTATATGATGCAATGACAAAGAATGGGAGGTTTGCATGGCCCATTGAAGTTTTATGAATCAGATCAGATCACAGATAGAAAAACACCTATTTACTGTTTATCTTTTACTTTAAAGTCAGCACAGGACTCATCACCCCCCTTTTTCCCCCAAGGTATATTCTTATAGTTATATCCAAATTTAAATGTCATGAGGTATTTGGCTTTCATCCATGTTATCTTTGTGCTATCCCATTTACAGTTAAGGGTGCCATCTAAAGCTTGATTCTCTTGTATAATGTTATGTATTTATTTTGGCAGAAACTTATTAGTATATTCTGTCAGGACAAAACTTTGCACTATTTGATCACTCCTTATTTGCATTTTTAATAGTCCCCATTAGACAGTCTCAGAACTAATTAGCCAAGCATCTGTAATAGAAAACTCCTGTTTCCTCTTTTCAGAACTAAGAAACTAATAGCTGAAGACCTACTAGAACAATTAGGTAATAAGAAAAAATTATGTTAAGGTTGCCAATAGAATAGCTGCCATAAATCACTACAGTAATGACCTGCAGCTCACAATGTTTAAGTAGATAAAAAATTAACCCACATACTATTTCTGTGGTCTACAAAATAGACATCCCAGATTAAAAAATGAAAATAAAAAATTTATGTGATATTTGTGGAATCATTCAGATTTTGTTCACTGGGAGGAAGAGGGGGCATTTAGTCTTTAAAAAGGCAAAACCTGTCAATTTTCATTTTATTTGTATAACTCTAAAAATTATGACTTAAATATCAGTGAAAGTTATTAAATGTAGGATTTTTAGCCTAATCTTTAAAACCCTTGATGTGGTTTGTTCCCTTTGATTTCAACAGAGGCATTTGGTGCCTAAATCACTTCAAAGTCGCAGATCTTAGGACTGTGATTGAGTTGCCCAAACACTGATCTTTTGCATTAGATATCATAAATTATCCCACCCCCATTCAGCTACTGCTGGAAAATGGATTAAGGGCATTAGGCATACACATTCAGGCAACTGATTTTTGCCTGAAGTAATTTCCACTGCTTTTCAGAACTTAATTCAGCACTTCCTTTTCTATCATCCAGAATGACAGAAGCTGTAAAGAGTGGGATATTTTTGTTTAAGTATCACTATCAACTTTTTCTTCAACAACTAGAATGTGCGATACATTATTTCACCAAAACAGTCTCTTTCAAATGTAACTATTCTGAGGCACTACTTCAGAAAGACAATCACTAGAATGGAGAAGTTCCATATAACAGATTGAACCATTAAGGATGGCAAGTAGCCAAAATAAAAGTCAAAGTAATTTCATTGTGAGTTTTCCATTAACTTTTCCTGCCCTGCTGGAATTTCAAAATTCCTAAAAATTAACAAAAATAAAAACAATTACAATTGAACAACACTTACAATTGAACAATAACAGATGTTAAAATTATCCATCAGTGGGAAATTGTTGGTTTATTCACTTAGAGGGTAGTCAGTCACTGGAGCAGGTTCTCAGGTAAGTGGTCTCATCATCAAGCCTGTCAGAGTTCCAGAAGCACCAGATTTTTGTTTTGCAGTCCAGATGCCTCAAAAGGGCTGTTGGTGTTTTAACGTCTTTGCTTTTTTTCACTATCTTTATGTCCTCCAAAATTCTTTACCATTACCTAATAAAGTCAAACATAATTTATAACATCAAATTTATATCAAAGGTCATATTTTCTTGTTCATTTTTAGAAAATACATTGAAAAAATCTTAAATAATATGTCCTCTGCAAAAATAAATGGAGCAAAATAGTATTTTCTAAAAATCTATAACAGTCTTTTAGTTTTTATTTTTAACTTCTACTAACTGAATTATTGATTTACCCAAGCAGTCCAAGATTAGATTTTTGTACAATGAGCATGAGAATGGTAAAATTTAGTTCCTGAAAAGATATAGCATCTTGCTTTACTTACATCCGTTACTACTTTGAATTTAGCTAACATTGTAATGAAAACAGTAATATGCTTAGAGAGATGAAACTAAATAATGATGTAGTTATAAAAATAATGAAACTATCTGATTACTTAAAGCAAAGAATACATACATTTAAAAATGTGCTCCTATTATGTAGCTAAGTCCCAGCAAGGGACAAAAAAATTTTAAATAACTTTTACTCTAGAAATACTATCACCATATTAACTACAGCTCTGCATTGACTTGCCATTAAAAAGTACCTTAGACTTATTTTTCACCTAAGTTTTCTTTAATTTGTTTTTTTTCCTTTATCTCTTTGTAAATTACAAGATTCCTCAAAAGCAACAAGCATGAAAAAGCATTTAAAGAAGTTCACTTTCAGGAAGCACGATAACATTTTTAATCCCCTGATCTTTAAAAACAATTCCTGAAGGAATTTTGAACATGGCTCTGTACTACAGTTAAAAAAAAAAAAAAAAAAGGAGAAAATTCTTTTATTTGTTTGTTTTTGTAATTAGGAAAGACTTTTGTTTCTCTCTAAGCTGATCAGTTTGAAAATCATATTGGAAAAATAATGCAACTTCAATCCTGGTTTAAAGCTCTTGGCTATGCCAAGACTGTACCTTTGCATATATGTTGAGGTTTATACCCAAAATTTGCCTGTTGGACTGTTTTAGTCTGGTTCTTACCTCTTAAAGCACACACTGCTCTTAAAACACCTCTGGTCAGGCTTTCAGAACTAAGTTATTGTAAGATTCTTTTTGGGTACTTCTGCATCAACCTGAAGCAAACTTCGCCTGCCTGTGCCAGCCATCATGACAATGAAATCAGTATGAATGTGGACATACTAAAATAATTCTGAAGAGTGACTAGAGCCAAAATTTGAGCTTGATTTTGAAGAAGAAAGGCTGGTGAACTAGCACATTTTGGCTGCCCATTAGGAGACAATAGGAGACTGCCTGCTAGGAGGCAATAACTTTACCAAAACTTGCCTGACGCAGGCAAAAAAACAATGACACAGAAGCAGACGTGTTTGTTTCTTATCAGCAGGGATCCTATTGCTGCAAGCTCCACTGTGTTTTGGACTCTAGCTCTACTCGTCAAACCACTGCTCTTGCTCCATCACCAAGCAGCTTACAGAAGGCAATTAAGAATTGCATAGGCATTTGACTGTAAACAATTATGGAACTTAATATCATGTAGCTCAGAGGAGGGAAAGACGCCTCCTACACTGGCTGAGCTGGTAATCAATGACTTTGACAGCGGAGATCTCTGTCTCTGAAAGACAAATGAAGCTATTTCAACAATCACCCCATCACCATATTCCACCACAAACTGTCTTCAATTGGCAGATTATTTCTTTTACAGGGTCTGGCAGTAAATGAGATCTAAATGCCAGGAAAGAGCTGGCACAGACTTTTGTCTGTTCAGCTTGACCACTGGAGTCTATGCACATTCAGAAAAGCATGTCATGCTGTGTGCCTTTCTGAAGCCGACGATGAGAGCTGAGCCGCGGCGGGAGGCCGGCGGGTGAATGATGCTGTATTATTTGGAGAGCCCATGCAGCTGAATTGTGCTACACAGCGTGCCAGAGATGGGATCCAGGCAGGCAAATTTTGGGCAACACAGAGGCCTGATATCAAGAAACAGGAGCCTCAAAAAGCAGACCAGCAATCTGCAGAGTTTTGGTAACAACACCAAGTTCATGCTGAGAGGTTTGCTGGGGAAAGTAGTGATGCACCATTAGACAGAAGGTATTCAGTCAAAACATTTAAAAAAATCTCTTCATTAAACGTCAAGATATCTTTGAAGCTCACAGCAGACGTTTCTTTCCTGTGACAACAGATCTCCTGGGTCAGACCAGATGCATTATTGAGTTTCTAAAAACCTAATGTATAATCTAACTATAAATGTTATAGTTACCAGATAGGAATTTCTCTAAGTATTTCTTACAGCATTTCAAAATATTATTCTTATCACTTATCCACAGACACCCATCTTTCATATAAACAGTATGATCAAGTGTAATCTCTGGGGAGAAAAAAAAGCTCTGTCATCACTTTAGGGACGAAAAATCCTGTGTTGCTTTTATGTAGAAATCATAAATAAAGCTTTAATACTGAGTGAATGGTATTATTCCTTCCTTCAGATGAGTAAAGGGATCCATGACAGTATCTCAGACATTCATGTATGTCCAGATTTACCTTTGAGTAAATCTAAATTTGTACGGCCAATGTGATGATCTCAGGACAGGGCAAGCCAACACATTCTAAGCTAGATATGTTCCTAAAATTAAATGAGTTACATTTCTGTTATTTATTCTCATCATCTATAAAAGAATCAACCAATAAACAAATGAATAAGCAGATAAATGAGGAAGTCAGATGCCTAAAGCTGAGGGAGGTGAATAACCTCTATAGTGATTAGTCCTGAGAGATCATTGAACAAACAAATATTAACTGGGATCTGTGGACTGGCAGAAAGTAAAGTCAATGTTAGTGCCTAAGCAGAAGCTTTGGGATGAGATATAGGCTCCTGATGAGACCTCTACCCTCCGAAAATCAGCAACACTAATATTCAGTTCAGCAGGGACAAATTTTCATGTAGACCTCTCATCTTCCTGACCTATTAGAAGCTAGCCAGATATTCACAGCAAATCACTAAGAATAAGAAAGAAGTTCTTGGGGTCAGAACTCAGGGTAATTTAGGAGCAAGGGGCAAGAATCAGCACAGGGAAGAGATCAGGGCAGAGCATGATGTGTGACACAGAAAGTGGGCCATGAAGTCAGTGACCCAAGCTATGGGGAGACACTCTGCCCTCCAGTATATAGTGGGAAGCTTCTCCAGGCTCTTCCGTTTCCTGTCTCTCATGCAGATACTTGGATCCTAGACATCTATGACTTTTGTGAAACATAATCCCTCAATGTCTCCTTCCTCTCTAGAACCACCAAATGTCCTTTCCACAGCTCTAGCCCTTCTTGTTACACAGAAACACCAAGATTGTTATGTTGGGGAAGTCCCTCAGAATCACTTTACCAGGTCCCTTATAGATATTTAGTGCTTGTGCCACTTCCTTGCCCCCTTCTAGTGGGTGTGCTGTGTCACCAGGCCTGTGTCACCATTTACAAACAGAAAAGACAGGAGGACTGTCTTTACCTATGAAATTTGCCTGGTGAGCCTCCAGCTTCAAGCTGGAACTCAGCGCAGTCCAGCAGTTTCAGTGTATAGGGTCCTGACACTGGATCCTGTGGAAAATCAAGAGTTCTTTGGCTGTCAAGTCCTTCTCCAAAAACCACCTGGAATCCCTCTCCTGAACTATTATTTAGATCTCATTGTATATCCTGCCCTGATAGCTGCACAGATCTGACAGCCTGGCCAGATCTGAAGGAGCTGCGCATGAAGAACCCACAAACAGGTTCTGTAAGCTGTTCCTGCAGATGCAGAAATGGTCTCATAGGACAGTTTTCTATAGATAAAGTAGTTAGAGGTGTGTACAGTACAAGGAGTGATGGCTCTTGAACGAGCTGCAGTTGTCACATAGTGAAATTTTGTGTGTCATTCTCCCCTCCCAAATAACTAGTGACAGGACAAGAGGAAAATGGACCGAAGCTGCACCAGGGAAGTGTGAGATTGAATTAGGAAAAATTTCTTACCAAATGTGATGTCAGGCAATGGAACAGAGTGCCCATAGAAGTGGTGGAGTCACCAGCTCCAGACATGCCTAAGATGTAGGTGTGGCACAATGGCTTATTGATGGACACAGCATTGTAGGGTTAATGGTTGAATTCTTGAAGGTCTTTTCCAGCCTAAATATTTCTATAATTCTACAGCAGAAGAAGTCAGGGGATATGGAAACATCTTAACAGTAACAAATGGTAACAAATGGTGCACATTATGTTTCTTTACCAGCTTATTTAAAAGACTGATTACAAAACCCGTTTTTTTCCAATCAATTTGTACTTTCTGAAGGCACATACATAGTGCTAAAAATTGTTTTAGAAGTAGTAGCCATTTCAGAACCCATTCTGTCTATTACAGCAGTGATCCACATGCACTTGCAAAATGTGTGTTGCTTTTGGGATGCACTTAGCAGCATTTTATATTTGGAAAACTATTATACACCTACCAGGTTTGACTGCAATGGTTCATCCACACCTGGATGAGGACTTTCTGTGAATCACTAACAAGTTAAGAGAAAGAGTGGGATTTCTATATGACAAGAGAAAAAAATACATTTCCAGGAATTGGTAGGAAAATATCATTTTGATATTCATGGTTCTGCATGATTATGGCTTGTTCATGGGCTGCAGGGAGGTTTAAGGGAAAAAAAATGTAATGCAATGAAAGTCTAATGGAGCAATAATAAAAGCAAGAAGAAACATGCTGTCTTCATTATTCCTTTATTAAGATTCACCTAGTACACCTGATATCATTAAGTAGCTGCCAATAAGATGTGAATTAGCATCCACATCTCTGGAAAACATAGTATCTCCTTTAAGTGCTCTCTGCTCAAAATGGAGGAAGAATCATAAATGTCCTTTTCAGAAAGATGTAAATCTTTTAAAGCAGCTGTACAAGACAAGCCAATACTTGGAGTTAATTCCTGTCTCAAATCACGATGAGTTCTTAGTCACAAACTCCTAAGTGATTCAGATCAGCAATCAAGTGGTGAAATGAAAATGTATCATCATTAAAAAAAAATAAGTTTGAGAGGTATCGTGACAGTCTACATGGGTATGTAACATAGACTCTTTGGTGGTCTCCATAATATTGAAACCACATAAATTGTTCTTTCCAGTCCTGTAGTGGGGGCTTATCATTCTCCAAGCAATTTACAATCAAACCAGTCTTACTTTAAGTGTGATTTTTATTTGTGGAGTGCAACATTCCTGGAAATTACTCATTAGGTGGGCATTTTTAAGATTATTTTTAATAACTTTTTTTTTACATGGACAAATTGTAATGCAAAGCAAGGATATAAGAGGAAAGGTAATAAGCAGTAGGAAAATCTCTTTTTGTTGATGTAGGGCAGTCTGCTTTGAAAGGTTGTTGTAAATATGAAGGTCACATGAACATTTCATACAGGAAAGAATTAGAATAAATAAGGGAATCGGACCAACATGGTCAAAATTGAAGCACGGTTTCCAAGAGGATCATGGATGGCTCCAGCTGGTTAAAGTTGAAAATATAGTTTAGATGCTCAGGAGGAATGGGTTTAGGACCACATTAAGGTTTGTTTTAGTTTCTGGTGTAAAATTAAGCAAAGGACTTTACCAAGTTCATATAACAAGTTCTTGAGATAAAATCCTTGCTCAGATCCTTATCTAGCAGAAAATGCCATAGAACAGAATTACACTGATCTCAGTCAGCTACATTTCTGCCCCAAGATTAGAAAATCAAAGTTGCATTTACTGGATGGAAAATTCTGTCTTGAGAACTATGATCTTGTAAAAGACATGAAAGAGAAAATGAGAATCAGGAATAGTTCATCAGCAGAATATGGGATCCAATGAGATGCTATGTTGCAGAGGACCAATATAATCCTTAAACACATAAATGAAAATATATCAGATGGGAGAAAGGAACCTTTTTACTAGTTTGTACTTGGCATTAATATGACCATTTTATAGGAAAACTGTCCAGTCTTTGTACTGCAGCTGAGAAAAGAAATCGAAAAAAGATTGGAAAGTATTCAGAAAAGTTTTACAGGAATTATTACAGGTTTGAAAACACTGTGCAATGAAGTACTGCATGCTCTATTTAATTTTTCAAAAGGAAGATAAAGGCGTAACTAGACGAGGTCTATAAATATCCCCTGAAAGAATAAAAATGTGATAATAGAAGTTTCCTCAGTCTTAGAAGGAAAAATTTGAAAAGATCCAGTGGATGGGGACTGAAACTTGGCAAATGGATTCTGAAAAGAAATATCCATTTCTAACAAAAATTTATAAAAATAAGTAGAATGACTGGCAAAGAACTATAGTAGGTTTTTCGTCACCTAGCACTTCCAAATAAGGAAATAAAGTTTTGTTTGCTTGTAGAATGTACTGAACAAGTATAGATCACAGAAGTAAAACTGGAATTTCTTCATGGAAATAATGTCTTTATCTGAAATGCAGTTAAAATTTCAAATTTAATTAAGTTATTTTAATATCAAATGGAAATCATATGTTTTATCCAAGATGGCTATGCAAAAAGACTTTCCTCCATATCCAGTGGAAAAAGGCTAACACCTTTGTATGGCTGTTCACTTTTTCTAGACAGGGGTTAGATCAACTACTCTCAAAACGTACCTCTTTCTACTGGTTGTAGAGGGAGGATATGAGTAAGTGTTGTCTGAACAAACATAGGTATGTACACTTAGCCTTACCATTGTTCCACCTTCAATTCAAAACCAGAAGTGGTATTTCTAGTGCAAGGTTACTAATTCAGGAGAACTCATCAGGGCCTAGGAGCTGTTCCTTAAAAATACCTATTTATTGTACTAAATTTATTAGCACTGAAAGTGCTAATATTCCAGTTGCACATCCTTTAGTCTTTTACAGTTATAGTTGTATGAGATTAATCCCATGCTTAGTTAATATGATGTCTCATGGCCTTTAGGCTGAAAGGAAATCCTGTGAATAATTACGCATTCAGCTATAACTATGATATTCGTGAGGATTTCTTTCTAGCTGGAACTTGAGGAAACAGGGTTGGTCTCTCTGCATCATTTAAATTTTGCTGAGTAACTGACATTTTCCTACAGAAGTTCTATTTTGTCATTGAGGGGAGCTTTATTTTAAAGGACCAGGTCATGATTTTGAGTTATATTACTTTATAGAAGGCAATCTCAGTTATACCCAGAATACTTTATGTGTCTGAAGTCAGACTTGTAGACACCTTATTAGCATCTTCTTAATTTAAAGATGTAAAAATCCCATAGACAAAGTGAGGCTTGGCATGGGTGAAAGGAAAATCAGGACACTTAATTAAGATTTTGGAATCGTGTTAAGGCCTCATACCTTTCATACTACTAACCTAGGAATGGCCTTTGATACCATAAATTATATACCTGTTTTTGACTGCAAGGAAAAATCTAGTCAACATTAGAGGAAGTGTCTGAATGATAGACAGAGAGACAAAGTCTAATCTGTTAATTCCCTAATGAAACATACACTGAGGTTTAACCTAATCCCTGAAGGAATGACAGCAAAAATAAGGCGAAAGACCAATTAGTCTTCTCCCATACTAATCCTGGTTAGACCAGCTTAATTTTTTTACACTTGTGGAGACATTCCTTATACCATGGAAAATCTAAATTGTGCTGGTGATACCTTTTTTTCAGAATTTCCCTGCCACAAAATATCAGTCCTTGTTATCTACAGGTTTGTCACATGCCAGAATTAAAAGATTTCTGATCCCAGTGGAAGGTTTGGTAGTGATAAGTCAAGAAGATAAGCCAGGCATGAAAATTAACCCTGGATAGAATGATTTTAAAGTTGATTCTATTCAAATTAAATGAAAGGATGAAAGTAGGTCTGTAACTAAGGTTTTGAGTGGTAAAGGACAAAAGGAAATTAGCCAGAAAAGTCAGCTGGGTGGAATATATCCAGAGCATGAATATAAAGAAGGTCTGTGTATTTTCTTTTTCCAATATAGGAACACTACTGAGAATTTTTACCACAAGAAAAAATTACACTTGAATAAATGAAAAATTGTAACAGAATAATCAGTAAGGAAAAAGAAAAATTAATAAGAAATAGAAGTAAAAAACATTTATAGACATAGCAAAATTATTTTGGATATCAAAAGGCCAATATTTTTGAAATTGTTCTTAAGAGTCATTAGTAAGAAAACAATATATACAAAATGAAAGAGATAAATATTAAGACAAAAAATTATTATGCTTCAATAATTAATATATACTTTAGTTGTCAAGGGAAATTAAAATATTCAAGCAGCATTAAAGAAATAAAGTAGAACAAATATAAAATCATAACTGTACAAATATATTTCAGCCATACATTTTACCAATTCAACCTAACTTTGTGGAGAGAATAATTGTGGGTATTCTCAGTTCAGTCAGAGAGAAAACTAAGGTTTCTAACCAGGAAGAAGCCTGGGAAACAGCTGGAAAAGAATGTAAATAATTCTTTATCTCTCTTGTTGTTCACATTGTTTACAGATAGGTTCTACCAATGTGCATCATGCACTGCGCACCAGTGGTGTGAGAGGTTTTTACCCTAGGGCCAATAGAATGGGTCTAGACAATACTCTCTATAAAAGAGAGTATTGAAATAAATATAATAATAATAAATTTGAAATAAAACAGAGTTCTACTCTCAAACCTTCTGATGTGGAGTCATTTTATACCATCCTGCCTCAACAGCATCAAATAAGATTTCTTGATTTAAAACTATGAAATGCCACAGGGTAAAAAACAATTTAACAAATACACAAAAAAACAATTCTATAAACCACATCAGAACAAAAACTTGCAGAAATGAGTACATTCAACTGTACTCTTCAATCTGAAGATTCAGATATCTGAATCTTCAAAATCTTATGACAGATTCGTGTGTGATTTATGATTAACGTGAAGTCTGACATAAGCAATTTTAATATGAATGGTTTGCTTACTTTCCAGCAAAAAGAAGAGTAACATTTAATATTTTCTTGAGGTCTGCCAGCCTCTTTTTAAGCTTGATATTTGCCATACAACTTCTTGTAATGGAACTTTATATTAAAAAATCTGTTATAAATATAAAAGTTCTTTAACAATGAATATAAGGAAGCTTCAACTTCTACACTGTCTGATGAGAAACAACAATCTATGTTGAATTTTTTTAATCTTTTGCATGTGTTGAATATTGACTAAGTAACAAATTTAGAACTTCCTGGTCAATGCAAAATATTTCAATTAATAAATTTATCTAAATTATATTATCATAACTCTATAATCCATTATTCCTTATTGGAAAAGGTGAACAAGGCCTACCACAAAGTGTCCTTGATTTGTGAGAAGAACTGGTGCATCATGATATTCATGTGATCACAAGAACATCTTCAAGCTGGGGACAGACCGGGAAAGAATGCAAGCATGCAATACCCAAACAACAGTTCCTGTAGGAGTAAAAATAACATTACAGACTTGGATTATTTATGGTTTGAAATTAAAAATATATAAATGAAATTACATTTTTAACATATATAATGTTAATTAATCAAAAAAGTGTGTAATCCAGATACTTTAAAGGAAAATTTTCCAGTAGAGCAGTTTGTTGTTCTTTTTTCAAATAAGACATCAAGATTATTTTGGAAGTGGAAAGGGAATAGAAAGCTCATCCTCCCCTAGAGAAGATGCCTGAAACTGATAGGACAAGTCATCTCGCAAAATGTGCGTGTCAGTCATTACTAAACTCAAAGTCTAGAGGACTGGTGTGTGCTTATAGAATGGCAAAGACAGTTGAGCTCAATGTCCTCCCTTCTACTGATTTTGAGCTGTAAACCTCTGAGCAAACTTTTAAAATCTAAAATTAAATAGCCTTTGAAACCATAAGGAACGACACCAGGAAAGTAGACAAGCTGTCTCGTAAAGTATGTTGTAAGTCATTGTGTTAGAAACATATTATTCGGGCCTGGAAAAAGTCCTACACTTATTTGTGATACCAAGGTATCCACAATCCCCTATTGTGAATAGAACATCTTTCTTGTGCCCTGATCTTACTTCTGCAGTAAATATAAAGACCATAGAGATCTATATAATAAAAAAAGTCAATTATGAAAATTTCTTTCAAATTTGCTTCTTTAGGTTTCAACAGCATACTTAGGCACACATGTAAACTTGGCGTACACAGGCATTGTTCAGACTTAAGATACAGTTTCCTATCTTGCCTGACTGGTACCTTAGGTGGCAGTCTCAGAAGGTAAAATCCTCAGAGACAAATTTAGTAGGTGTAATGTCTTCCCCAAGTCCACATCTGAAGACAGCCTCACCTCTATTTTTCCCTAGACCAGAAAAATCAATCACCTGTGAGAGTTTTAGCACAGTTTTCCCACCTAGTTCTCACTAGTTCCCTCTGTTTTCTCACTAGTTCCTGCCACTAGATCAGAGTCACAGAACTGAGATTGCAGTGGGAACATCAACAGAGATAAGATGGCAGTCAGGATATTTATTGATAGCACAAAATCATGTGGCTGAAATTGCAGCTGTGCATAGGACTGCTGGCACTATTTGGAGCAGACTGGTGTGGAATGACAGAGCAGAAATATGTCTTTTTTTGGAAAAGTCCCTGGAAGAACCTTGCTCTACCTCTCTGCTCAAAGCCAAAACAACTTAGATTGGGTTTCTCACATCTTGTCCAGCAAATATTTGAATATCTACAAGGATGGAATTCCAAAATCTTGTTGAGCATCCAGTGAGAAGCTATAACGGGAAAAAAATTTAGAAGAAAGTTAATAGAAAAAAAATTCATAGAGAAGAGGAAGACCATTAGAAGTCTTACTCCATTGGAGATCTTGACCCCACTATGATTCTTGGTTTAAAATGACATATTATTTGAAATATGAAAGAGATGTCCACAGATTCACTCCCAGAGTATTTCTACCAGGTTTTCTCTCACTGTATGTGAGCTCTGGAGAGAAAACAGGTCACAGTTTAAACACCAGAACTCATGATGGTGTGCCTAGTCTGGCAGGAATGGCCTGTGATTTTCATAATAGGAGTCCATATGGTGATGTGTTGTGGCAGCTACTACAATGTGTTACAAATTTGTGACTAGACCAATATTGATAACCCACTAATGATTTATGTGTTGATGAACAGTGTTTGCGCAGCTTCAACCCTTTCTGTTTCTTTTCTGCCATTCTGCTAGAGATAGTCTAGAAGTTGGCAAGAAGTTGTAGGGGGAAACAGGCAGGTCTGTTGATTTGAATGGGCCAAAAGAATTTAATGTCATGCTCCATAATTCAAAGCGGAAGCATGGCGGGAAGTGCCTTCTGTTGCTCAGAGGTGATGGGAGGTTGCCTTTACATCAGTACTCCTTGAGTTTTATTTCCCTCTTTTCTTCACTTATTAAAGTATCTTTAGCTCAAACAATTAATTTTCTCACTCTTGTTCTACCTATATTCTCCCCTGTCCTAGCACAGGGGTAGGACTGAGTAAACAGTTTTGTAGGTGCTTAAATTCTCTTAGAATCTTCCACAAATGGGCAGGATAGAACAGCAGCAAAAAAAAACAAAAAACAACTCTTTTTTTTTCTCCTTCCCCTACTATATAAATATTTTGAACAATCATAGTCTTACTTGCTCTGCTTAGTTTTATTACTTATTCCATATAATATTATTTATTTTCAATTTTGACAGACACTTTAATTATGTTAAGGATCTCAAAGAGATACACTTTTCTATTCATATGTGTATTATTTGAGTTTATAAATTTACTTCTTTGTGCCTAAGTTTTGCACAGCAATTTCTTTAAGGAGGAAAAGGTGAAGAGCTGATGTTATATATGAAATAGACAGGTAATGTTTCACTCAAGGGAACACCTCCTTTAACAATTATAATTCATAAAGCAAAAATCCTGAGTATGACACTAGCCAATTTAGTCTGATATAAAACAGGGCCCATGTTTTCTTTCATTTATATTTTTATGATATGTAATGTCTTTATAATTTTTACCACTCACATCAAAGCTGCCAACTGCTGAGTGTCTAAATAAGTAGCATGTGAAGAAAATGAGTGAATTGCTAAATGTCCCATTACGTCCATGGAGAATATCCTTGCATTTGGAGTCAGGAATCTTAAAATTGAGATGACAAATGAATGGTTTTCACTCCAATGGAGTGAGGGTTTTGGCAGTAGCAATTCTATTATTCTGTGTCTGAATAGAAAGAGAAAACAGAGACAGAGAAAGGAATGAATAAAACCAAACCCATAGAAACATGCTGCAATACTGCAGCTCTAGGACTGAATGACAATTACACCCAAAGAGAGAAAAGTAAATCTGGTAGAACCTGAAATATCCAGAAATATGATGCCTCAAAGGTCTGGAATTATTTTGGGTGTACTTGGGTGGATAAAGGAGTGGGGAGGTGGGTAGATGAGAATTTTTACCATTTTTTGTTATCCAAATGAGGGACGTTTATATGTTAGTGCCTACACATGGCTGGATTCTTATGCACTTTAGCTAACATTGTTAATAAAGGAAAAAAATGCTTTAAAGGACTCTCATCTGACAAGATAAGAGAGATATTAGGATTGTCTTTTGTCCAGTCGTAATTCATAGTAACTAACACATGGCCAAAACCAGGAAGTATTTTAGGAGTTAGGACTGCCCACTCCCAGTAACTACTCCAGGTGTACTTACCCTTTTTAGAGGCTTAGTGAATTCCCCAGCAGAGACCCAAATATATTTTGCTGCTTGACCCTAATGACCAGAAATGTTCCTGGTCCCATTTAATTTCTCAGTATCGGTATATTCTTAATGATTGTCATAAATTAGATGCTAAGAATAAAGTAAAATTGCCTAGACATAATTATCTACTGTCATTTGAGATGCCCTTGGGTGTCCCTTTTGGTTGCCATTTCAAAAGAATATAACGATTTCACCTATCTATAGATGGTGTTGCATCTGCCAACACCACAGCATTCACACTGATGTTACACACAGAGGTTTAGCCAACTAGACTGAGCAATAAGGGTAGGTTTCAGCTCCAGATTCGGATGCACACATAGGCAACTGATGGCACTTTTGTTCTTTTGCAGCCAATGAAAATTCAGTCAATACACTGAAAAATTTTAGAGGAAAAAAATCTGTTATTTAAAAAAAAAAAAAATTGTCCATATTGACCACAATCCCCTATTCGGCTAACAGAACACCACCACTAATGCTATCACTACTAATCAAGGGCCAAACAGGTAGTAGAAGAAATAGTTTTCATGGAAGGAAAACAAGACCAGATCTCCACCTAAGCTCTCAAAACAGTTCTATCTTTTGCTCTAGTTATAAAGACTTTCCTCTCTATGAGACAAAGTCAGCATTAAGCTGTCAAACTGTGATTGAAGTGATTTAGTCCTGTTACACAGTAGCACTGTTAGGATGAATGCTATGGAAAAAAGACAAGAAGAAAGAACTGCTTTTTCTCCTAGCACATGAGTATCTCACCACAAAACCGGGTGAAAATCCATGGGTGTATTATTTTATAACAAGTAACTACCCAACAGTTGAAATTAAGTCTTAAATTATAATACATGAAGTAAAACTAGGAAGTCATGTTGTGTTAGGATACTCTGGTATATTATGTCTTGTACAGTGTATCTTAATGTGAATTGACACAAGAAAACACTCATTGATTTATGACACTAATCTTAGGACATGATGTTTTTTGTTTGCTGCTGCTCTTGTTTTTACTATTTTTCTTACTCTTATTGTTATACTATCCTTGATCTATTACTGCCTTTTTTCACACCAAGATTTGACAGGTGGATAATGAATATTGTCTATTGTGCCATTACTATGATTAGATGTGGATAGCAGTTGTTATGCTATTGACTCATTTCTGCTATTGACAAGCTAATTCTGAAAATTTTTTAGCTTATCAAGATGTATTGTCAGCTGAAGTGTGTGTGTCTTGTGGTTAGCAAGCTGATCTTTTACTAAAACTGTAGGATCCAGACCATTAGTTCATCAGTCAATGCATATGGCAGTTTTTATTCTGTGAAATTATGCACTGTGTTAGCATTCTAAGCCATCAGTTGTTATCAAGGATGAGTGAGCCCCATGCAAAGAAAACATCTTGGAATAATCATGCCATCTTCAACTGCCAGTCTGTACAGTCAAAGCGAAATCAAGACATGCCTTATCACCATTTTTAGCCATGCGTCCATTACTTAACCCAGGCTAACCCTCTGGGCTCCCTCCACAGTGCCTCCAGAGAGCACTTCTTCCCCTTTGTAACAGCTATTTGTCTTTTGCTGGTGTGATCTAATTTTCTGTAACAGTCTATGTCTCTCCATTGAATGCAGGAAAAGCCTGTTTAAAAAGTTTCAGAGTGATCATAGGAGGACTTATGTTGGGAGGAACCTCAAGCAGCCATGCTGTCTGAATTCTTGTTCAAAGGAGAGTTAGACCAGGTTTCTTAGGGCTTCCACAGAAAACTTGGATGAGGATTGCACAACCTCTCAACATGACCAAGTCTCCTGTCAACCTCAAGACTGCTCTCAACATCCCAAAGTATGAGAGATATGTAAGAGGTATCTATTGGCATTTATATCTAAATATGTAATTGACCATTTCTAAAAAGAAGACATTTTAGTGAGCCACTCAATTTTCATTGGTTTGGGTATATTTTTTTTAGTTGTGGGGTGCTTCTTTTCAGTGTTCGCTATGTTAACAGAGGATATACTACTGCTGAAGTTCCAGCTTCTATGTAAAGCATATTTAAGGCAAAAAAAAAGTCTTATTAAAGTGTATAGTAAAATATATAGTGAGCCAAGAGTTTTCAGTTTACAGGGCAAATTATTGTCCCTGTAAATGAAAAAGTAACCTCCAGTGGGCAATAATGCCTGAAGCTGAATTATATCCACTTTTTCATCCCATAAGTCAATAGCTTTCCACTATAAACATCAGCTCTAGTCAATATGATATGCTGCATACTGATATATTGACTAATGGTACTATTAAAAGCTCACAAAATGTCAGCAGCTGGGAATTTCTCATGCATATAGTTCTGCATTTCAGTAGATAAGGGTGCTCTGTCAAACTTATAAATC
Organism: Chloebia gouldiae; assembly: GCA_003676055.1. NCBI lineage: Eukaryota > Metazoa > Chordata > Aves > Passeriformes > Passeridae > Chloebia > Chloebia gouldiae. The sequence continues at coordinate 6,980,609 of QUSF01000029.1, forward strand.
CATGCCCAGTTGGGAACAGTCTTTGTAATACTTCCCTTTGTGTTATCCTAGAGGATGCACAACTTCCCCAGTATCTCCATGCCTACATTTTTTAGCCCTTTTTTTTTGTAAAATAGACTTTCTGATTCTGTCAAAGGAGCCATCTAGAAAATTCTCTGTTGCAAGGTAACCAAAAGAGGTAACATATAATTATTGTTTCTCTTCTACATATAAAACATGACATAGTGTGAGGTGTTTCTTTCTTCTTCTCTTACAGTGAAGACATTGATTCATATCTACTTTGCTGACAGAGTACCTCTGAAAAATGAATTTAGATGGCAGGCAAATGAAAGTTAACCTAGGAAGTTTGCAAGTTGCATTTGTTTCAGGCTGTAATGCTCAAGGCCAAAGGTATCTTTTGGGGATTGTGAAGAGCTCTCAGGAACTGTTGTCCCAGAGAACACCTAGAGATCATTATCACCAACTATTCATTATTCCTAATATATGCCTTGTGTCAAGGTCATCTGTCTGATTCAGGCAGAACAGAAATTAAATTCATGGTCAAATAATTTACTTTTACTTTGATCTGAAAATTTCTGGAGAAGTAAAATATTTTCTGCATTTTAGGCTTGGTTGTGTTTCAAAGACTTTCCCAAATTAAGCAAAGGTGTGGGTGTAGAGTAGCCAATTGAATTGACAAGGGAATCCTCATACACACATGATTCAGGTGTTTGCAGCATTTAGTAGATTTTTTTTTAGCATGTGAGGGTATTTTTTTATAACTACAATTGCATTAACAGAGTGCATAAATTAGGTAAGATAAAATGTACATGTATTTTTGAATCTGGTCTGAAGTATCTGACAATTTGTCAATCACTACTCCAACATGGTGCAGTCTTGTTAGTCAGACACATCATTTGAATTTTGTACAGAGATGGAGATGCCACTTTTGGTCCTGCTAATGACCATTCACCATGTGTGTCATATGACATCATTTGTTGACTGCGTGAAAAGTCTTTCAGGATTAAGACCAGCAACCAAAATAATAGTGGTGTTGGCTTTGTTATTAACTAGATGTGTTTTTCAGGAGAACTAGCTAAAAGGTGTAAACCAATAATGTCATTCTCATAAAAATAAAAATGAGGTCATTTTCCCTTTTAGAATATATTTATTTTCTTAGTTAGTTTCTATTGTAGGTTGGGAAGCCTTTCTGCATGTGATTTTAACTCTGTCACTTTTCCTGCATGCAGGTCATTTTTCCCTTTCATGGAAAACATATTTTCCAATAGCATTTATTTATTAGAATACAATATTTTCATGCAAGCCATGGACCTAATAGTGTGTACAATTTCAGAAACCTACATACACCATGTCTACTCTGACAAACCTGTGTTAGAAGATCTTTATCCTGCACTTCTTGTGCATTGACAAATTAACTTTAACAGACACCCAAGAGGGAATAGCAGTTCACCACAGAAGTTTTAAACTGGATGGTCAGTGTCTTGGAATGTTTAAAAGAAATAGCAGCAGTCATGAAAAAAAAAGGTTTTATACCTATGACACATTCAGCATTTTTGGCACCCCACTTGCTGAGCATGGTTCAACATGGAAATTACCATGGAGGATTTTGGGAAACACCATTTACTGTTAGTACTTGGCTGACAGAGAATATTGAAAAGGTGGAGAATAAGAATGATAAATCTTACTTAGTGCTCTGCAGAGTTTTTCTAAATTCAAATTCTTTTAGGTTTAGCTGAACATTTTTAAATTACAGATTTTTGCCTTTTTTTAAAATTTGAAATGCACCTATTTAAATTCTGAAAAGTTAAAATATTTTTGAAAATATTATATCTCATTTTCTTTTTAAAAATATTACTTATAAATCAATATTTTTATCAAGAGGATATTAGATAAAAAGTTTTTATTCTAATTTATAAATAGCCATGATTTAAAGTAATGAAATAATGCATTTAACCTTGCTTTATTAGTTGGGAAGAAAATAGGTATAATGATAATTATTACTATCCTCACAGGAGCAGTGAGCATGAATGGACATTTTTTTAAGTATGCTAAGAGGTGAAATGATAGATAATGGATATGTCCAAGTACCTTTTCTTTGGGTTTTACCTGCCAAAGGCAAATGTAGCTATGAGAATTAATAGACACAATATCTCATTTTGGTATCAAACTTTTCTTATCAGCATGGTTTATAAAATAATTATCATAGATGTTAATTTTATTACCCAAGAAATATATTAAAAATGTAGATCTTTTATAATTTCTTCAATTAACAGTAGACACTTCTTGATTACTTTCTAATTAAATAATTTCACTCCAAGACTTGGTAATTACAACAAGAAGTTATTAAAATTAGAAAACATTTGCTAACTCAGTACTTTTGATTATTAAGCCTTTATCGCTTAATATTGCCAAATAGTCTATGAAGATATATGAGGTTGGAAACTGAATTTAATGTATTCAGCTATGATAATTAACCACAGGTGTTCCAAACAATGCAATGCCTCTTCTCTGTCATATAGTTTCATATGAAATCTATTGTTTCTGTCATTGAACTTATTTTTCATCTTATTAAGGTATCTGTCTATTGACAACGTATTATTGTTCCTATTACAGGGAAGGATACTCTTGATACTGTTCCATTAATCTGGAAGATATCACAATGAATAGCATAATTTATATTAATCAGTTTCTATGTAGGATAAAGCAATTTATACATATTTACACATAATATTCAAGCATGGTGTATCTCTGCATGTACCAGAAAAGGAGTCAAAAGTCAAAAAAACAATGTTCTTAATAAGAATAAGAGAGAATTTGACATGGGCTGAAGAGTTGAGGTGACCCAGAACTGTCTCAAAGCAGGTGTCTCTATTAGCAAATGGGGAGAAAACTTGGTTCTACAAAAACTGATATAATTTCCTACTGGAAACAGAGGAACAAGGATAACATCTTGGGTTTTCAAGGCTACCGACATCTTTCTAGATGAATTCTTCTCATCAAACTAAGTTTATAAAAAGAAAACTTATATTTTGACCATCACTCAAATTGTTTGCATTTGTATATAAATAATTGTATCCTTAAGCTGGTATTCTGATGGAAATATTACATGAAGGATTTAGCCACACACAGAGTTAAGACTTGGATTAATCCTGCTAATTTGTGAAGCATCTGAGGGCTTTTTAGTAGAATACAGCTCCCTTCAACTCCCTGTCTTGTCAATGGAGAGAGATAAGTCACTTCACCAGTTAAATGAGATCACTGGAAGGATGAATTAACCTCTAGAGAAATTAAACTACGACTTTTAACATCACAGAATATTTAGTATGATTATAGTCACTCAGGTGTTATGGAACAACGAATCTAGACCATTGTGAATGTGCTCCAAAGAGTTTGGCTAGACAGTCTGGACAGGTCCTTCATTTTTAATTTTTTCCCCCACCTTATAGACAGAAAAAAATTGAATTTGCTTGTACTCAAAATTAAGAATACTTCAGGATTTCAGGCTGCTCATTTTTTCCTTTCTATCATCCACCATCTGATAAGGAAAGTAGTTCCAAAAATTAAGTAGCAGTAAATCTGGAATCAGTCACTTATTAAAAAAAAATTACATTAATAGATACTTTTGTTTAATAGAATTTTGATGCAAACCTCTGAGTGAATATGATCTGAACTAACCCACCTTCCCACCTTTTAAAAATATCTGAGAATCTTAAATCATTGATTTAAATTTCTCTAATTCTTAGAGTATCAGGAAGTATTATCTGCCTTTTTTCATGGTTGTCAATAAAGAATCATAAGGCTTAATTAATGTGTGTCATTTTAAGAGCCTTAGAGTAAAAGTGATATGCAAGTGAAAAAGCACTGCCATTAATGTTTATATTCAATGCTTTGCAGCCTTACCTGCTGGCTTTATTTATTTTTTCCTTTACTTTTTATATGGAATTAGTCATAGAAAAGAAAGTAAATAAATGCTGATAGTATGGTAATTTCTATATGTCATTGTTTCACCTGATGACCAGAATACTTAAATGACCTGGCCATTACACATCATAGTTATGATGCCTGTTTCTCAACAATCATCTTTGCAGCCTCACCTAAACCCAGATTCTTCTATCTCTGTAACAGATGTCTGCAAACCTGGTTGAATAGTTTCCCTTCTTTATTGGCCAATATCAGTTCCAGATCATTTATAAACTGTTCAGCAGCAGAGCTTTGATACCTTTAGCAGAGCTGTGTGTTACTTGGGCTATGAAGTATCTGGGTGTTTCTATCAGCTACTCATGAGAACCCACAGAAATTCAAGTCCCATTTTTTGTTTACTTACACATTATCATCAATCTTCCCCTAAGCAACAAAAGAACAAAAATATTTGAAAGCATGACAACTGAAGAACAAAAAATTATATGTAAACTTCCTTTAAAAGAAAATCTAGATTTGCTTTGACCTTTTATTTTTTTTTCTTCCCACAGCATATTTTATTTTACGAGTTTTTCTTATTTATGGAGAAAAAAAAAAGAAAATTATTCCCTGCCCTTCATGTTTAAGAGATTTTCCAAAACAGCAAGATATTGCCAAATAAAAATGGCAATTTTTTATTTGTACCTTTCTGACCACAAGGATACTGACCTGCTACAGTAAGTCCAGAGAAAGACACCAAAATAATTAAAATGATTAGAAGGATGGAGCAGGTCTCCCATGTGGAAAGGCAGAAAGCAGTGGGTTTATTCAGCCTAGAGGGGAAGGCTTTGGGGTCACCTAATTGCAGCATTTCAGAACCTGAAGGGAGCCTACAGGAAGATGGAAAATGACTTTTTACAAGAGCATGGACTGAGAGGACAAGAGGGAATGGACACAAACTGAAAGAGAGTAGGTTTAGCTTGGATATTATGAAGAAATTCTTCCCTAAGTTTGGTGAGGAACTGGTACAGGTTGTCCAGAGAAGTTTTGGATCTTCCATCTCTGGAAGTAATCAAGAGCAGGCTGGATGGGGCTTTGACCAGTCTGGTCTAGTGGAAGGGAGGGGTGGAACTTTATTACCTTTAAGGTCCCTTCCAACTTAAACACATCTATGATTTTACAGAGAAACACTTCTATGTTTCTCTGAAACTAAATCCTTCCTCTTTAAACTGAAAGATTGCTGAATTCATAGAATGAATATTTCAGATATAATTTAGCTGACAATCTGCCCTTGGTATCTTTGAGCCTGAAAAATCAAGATATTTTATATTTATGAAAGAAGATATGGATTTGTGCTTGAAGAGAAATCCTCACTTGCCCATACATAGGCACCCAGGACTTCCCCTTCCTTTCCTCTTAGATGAAATTTGATGTGGGAGGCAGAGCTGGACAACCACACTCGCTTTAGCATTGACCCAGCAATTGCCTCGAATCCCACAGGCCAGATCCCTACAGCTACTTCAAGCAAAGGACATCTGATTCATTCAGTAGAGCAGAAATCTTGGTTTTTACTTGCTATCTCTCCACTTTAACCACCTCACTACTAACAGGCAACCTCTTTGAGAACAGCTTGCTTGGGGCGTGATTGTGATTTTACCGAGAAGTACCTCTGTCTTGCAGAGGGAGGAGTATATTGATTTCGACATTATAAGACATCTTGAAAGGTCTTGCTGGACATATAATTCCTTGAATTACGGTTTTACAGTTTCACCAGAAGACTGAGATTTCAGTCCAGAAAACAGTATTAAACATCATCATGAGATGGTTTTTATGCACCATCAAACTCATAGCAGCACTGAATTAAGGGAGGGGGAAGCAATAATTAAGTGAATTATTTGACAGTTAAGACAATAAGAGAACCAACTTCCAACTACCTCCTTTGAAGGAACTGCTCACTCACCCTTCACAGATATAAGAACTGGAGTCAAAGGCTGGACTTAATGATCTTGGATGTCTTTTGTAACCTCAATTCTTCAATTCTGTGAAAACCAAAAAGAAAAGAACAAACTTAAATCAGATCTGGCACAAGGAAAAATCTCTGTGCTTGTATCAATTCTTGACAACTATCCATCTATACAAAGTTGCACCATGTTAAAGATCTTAAGTGATCTTAAGAGACACATGTTTAATTAAAAATTTCAGGTCCCTGCTGAGTTGCACTTAATGCATCTCACCTGCCTACAAATACTCTTCTCTGCTCACCATTTTTTTTTGTAGTCAGATGATCCCTTGTATGATTATTAGAGCTAAGAGGAAATTTTTCAATATTTGTTGACATTATTGTCAGAAAAGACTGATTTATTGAAACAAAAACTTTTCTCAGAAATTCAGTATGTTTAGTGGATCTTAGCTATTTCAGGAAAGAATCACAGCTGCCCCACAGAATTCAATATTTCAATAATGATAGGATACTGAGGTTCAAATGCCTGGTCTGCATATTTCCAACAAGACTGTTTCTCCCATATCACAGGAGGGCTTCAACACTGTATTAGTCCTTCTAGGTGATTGTACTTTAGGAACTGAAAATATTAATTAGCTAGAATGCTTGACTGCTTCCTATCCAGTTCTTGTCATGAGTGACTATCAGAACAGAACTTCTAAACCTTTTACATTTGGCAGTCAGTTGTTCTGATATGACATACTGAAAAAAGGAACAAAACAATAAGGAAAATGATGGGTTAGGTCCTGACATCAGGCTCCATCTTTAACAGCACCAGAAAAATCAATCTAATTTCTCCAAATTTACACAAATGTAATTGACAAGACGACACAGCCTTTTATCTCTCCACGTATCATCACTCAGAACCCCCCTAGTGCTAGTGTCACCACATTGCTAGCGAGGCTGGATCATCAGGATGAAATGAATTTCCTCACAGTTTATTATATGATCCCTGCCGAAATACATTTCACTGACAAGGGCATGGAGCTTCCTTTCAGAGACACAGATCTCACAGTGCTGCTGTGGCCCCCACACTTTCATCAGTCTAAATTATTTGATACAATTTAATTAGTCTAATCAAAAGGCTCAGCAGTTCTTGTAACTGCTCAAGAAAAAGGAAAGGAAAAAAATCAGTGCTTTGTTTACTTCCAGTGTTGCTCCCGACGCTTGAAGACACACCAAAATAACTGCTGTTTATTTTACAAGATGGAAAAAATATTGAACGCCCTCTGGTTATAGAAGCCATTTTCTTTTGGGATTACAAGTGCAGAGATGAATTAGGTACACTTAGGATCAATATCTGTTTCTCTTCTCGGCTCAAGATGGGATTTGTCAAAATTCGAGAGCAGCTTCTATTGAGTGTCAGCTACAAATCCTTCCAGTACTGAGTCATATACTCATTGAAAGTTGAAATATAAATGGCAAAGGGCTTTTTCAGCTACAATGTCCGAGGTCAGAATGGTAGATCACCTTCCTTCCTTCTTTTTAATGAGCATTGGTTTGATGAAGTGACCTTGCAGGTCTGGAATCTAAGGATGTAACGGGTCTTTACAAGCTCTGGCTGTGTTGGGTTCCATGTAGCATGGCTCTCTGGGAAGCAAAAAAATTGCAACACAGAGTAATTGAACATTGATAAGTGAAAGATATGGCTCATGCTGGGAAGATTTTATCTTTTGATAAGATAAATTTTTTTTTATTCTATCAGTTGAATCTTAAATGTGGTCTGAAAGCGAGGGGTGAAATAGCCAGGTCTACCAGGTTTCAGCATGGTCAAGTGTTAATCTGCTGCATGCCATTCCTTGACTTTGCATATGAAAAATACTTCACTGCTGAGAAGGTCAGTGGGAAAGAAAAACCCTCACTTTTAGAAGAAATGAGATCCTAAGGCACAGCCCAGAAATCCAAGGACCTCAAAAATAGATAGTACTCCATCAATTATTTGGAAACTGAAACAACCTCTGAAGACAGAACCAGCTTGAAGAATCAAAAAGGCTCTTCCTTTAAGATTGGATTTTGCTTTTTGGAAAAATATATATTTTCTGGAGGAACTAAACAATCCCAGGTTCCAGTTGAACAGAAATTTGATCTTGCCATTTGCATTCTTGACCAAGAATAGCAAAACCCAAAGAAATATAATATAGACCCAAGTTAAAAAAAATAATATAAAATGAAATAATAAAATAGAAAATATAAAATCAAAAATAAATAGAAAATAGAAAATAGAAAATAGAAAATAGAAAATAGAAAATAGAAAATAGAAAATAATAGAAAATAGAAAAAAAATTACTCAATTCCTAAGGAGTTTGAAAAGTTTTTAATTTTTTTTTTTTCTTTCTTTGGGATGTGTGTTTAGTATTGACCTTATAAGAATGCTTTTTGGTTTGAAATATCTTATATAAGGGCAATCATCTAGTGTATGGAGAGTAAATTCGCTATATAATAGGTAATTTTAGAGTCAGACTGTTTTTTAAGGGCCTATGTGACCATCAAATTTTGTATCCTGGTGTTCTGTGTAGAACTATAAAATTCATCCCATTCTGTCTGCAGATGCAGAGACAGAAAGATATTTCCCTGTAGGAACACTTTGCATGACTGAAGCCAATGCTAAATCATCTTTTCCATTCAGGAAGACAGGATTCATACCTGGGCTATCTGTGGGTCATAAGTCTTTCTCCTCTCATAGGATGCTGAATTTTCAGCAAATGTGCTACATTTGTAAACCTCCAATTGGCATAAACACTGAGTCTGTGTCTTATGTATGCATTATTACCTTAAAGAAATTAGCTAGGGAATTTGGACTGAAGGAGCTGATTCTCTTTGTTAAGTGGAAAAAGTACAGTATAATTAATATTGAAGCCAGTAACAAAGCAAAACTAGGCTTCTCATCCTTGAAACTTCACTGACTGGAAAAATTAGCCTACTCTATCCCTCTCACTCACTCTCCCTCTCTTTTCCTCTGTCTTTTTTTTTTTTTTTTTAATTATAACTTGCTGAAGCACTCCATAATACCCTTTAATCTCCTTTAATAACTACCCTATCCTAGATTTTTCTAAGCATCCTTTTGCACAGCATTCACAAATCCAAGAATGAATTGCTGTTAAGATTGACTGACTGACTGATCTCTGAGCTCTGCCAATTTACTCATCCATGGCTTGCTGTTGTGGTTCCTCGGGTTCATTGTGGAACACACTGAAGGCTGGGAGGGTAATGGGGAAAGGCATTTATTCTCTCCTGTAGAGCCACCACCTGCACTCAGCTCATCTGACTCAGCCTTCTGAGTTGACAATAGCACTTTAAGGAGTCCACTGAAGTGAAAGGCAGGCTGACCTTGTAATGTCCAGAGATAGTCGAGTAATTTTTGCATCTCCATAAAGGTGTAGAGTAAGATAATAGAGGCAGAATGATAAAAATGTCTGAGTTTATGGCTCTGGAGTTCAATGATTACAATATGTCTCCCTACTTTTCAAGAGGGAAAGAAAAAAAGAAAGAAAGAAAAAAGAAAGAA